>JAZGTK010003470.1:0-27297 GCA_036877625.1 Ambastaia sidthimunki
CATTTTGTAAGGGATGCTGGGAAATAAAGGATTGGCCACTACAGGGTTCCTATTCAAGAACTTATGAGTCATGTTGATCTTTAATGATTAACACTTAGCGTAAGTGTTAAACAAGCAGACAAGTGGAAGGTTGATAAAATTACCATTAAATCAATAAGTCGGTATGTTTTGTATTAAAGGCATAGTTCAGTCAAAAATGAAAATTCTTGAAATGACAGGTTTTGTCATTCCAAACCTGTATGATTTTTTTATCTGTGGAACAGAAAAGAAGGTATTTTGAGAAATGTTTGTGGTTTTGTGTCTATGCAATGGACACCAAAGTTTGGTTACCAGCTTTTTTCTTTACCTTTTGTGTTCCTCTGAAGTCATACAGGTTTGGAATGGGATGAGGGTGAGTAAATGACGGAAAAAGATCACATTTTCAGTGAATTATCTCTTTAACAAAAAAGCAGCATAACAACACGCATTACAATCTTATTTTTACATGCAATTAATATTTCCAGTTGTTATTAATATCAACATTATTATTCCAGACATGATCTGAAAATGTTTAAAAAAAACATTAAAGGCACAGACATTTCATTCCGTTTGAGGTTCAAATGAAACTGACAGCACTAAATTCATCTAATATGAAACCAACAAAACATTTTCATTTTCACCTCTAATCATTTAAAACCAAACTTGGGCTTTAAAATGACCACATATGTGCTTCCTGCAGCCACTGGAACAAACACTGCGGATAAAGTGGTTGTGACACCTGAATTCAGAGGTAAAACACTCTATCTGTACCAGTAAAAAGCGAACCCTCCACATGCATCGATTTTACAAGATGCTTTTGAGAAGAAGAAAAGTGCCGTGGTGTTAAAAGGATTTGCTCTTTCAGTAAATCAATGGAGCTCTCGACAACCAGCTCACCTGGGAGGCCGCGGTCGTACGGGTCAAAGTGGAAATGGATTTTACCAGAAAATCACGCAGACACTTTTCACTTTTGCCCAGCTACAAGAGGCGACTACAAAATAGCCTCCGTCAATGGCAATTCACTTAGGACGGGCGTTGAACTAGCAACTGTTTAGATTTATACCAAGGGAAAAATAGTAGCTGGTCGATAAATGGGATGCCTTACCTACTGTATAGTGCCTAGAGGGGACAAGACAATGTTTGTATTACTAACTCTGTGTCACTCTAATGTCTAGGTTAAGACAATTTAAGGAGTGGAAAACCATAGCTGTGCCTAATATTCATATAAAGGCATTAAAATAGCAATAGTTTTATTGTGGTGATATTAATACATTTTATATCTGTCCTTTTGAGGAAAAAGCACGATTCTATCAGCCTTGGCTTCTTAAAATTGCATTGTTATCTCAAATTCAGCACAGAACAGTTTTTTCTGTGTAAAACCCCATTAAAATTTATTAATAAATGAAAACAATTAGAATGACCCACATTTTAACCCCTTTTTACATCCAAACCAACTATCTAAACAATTAAACACTGTTGAGATCATAAAACCAGCGGTCGCCATGGCAATAACAGACCCTGTGGGATTCAAAAGCTTAATCCTCTCGATAAATCAGCTGCAAAACCTTTCTGCTTATTTTGCACTGTGGAAAAAGATTAAAGCACAGGCCACATTTCCACAATTGTTCGGAGTTAACAAACAGACTTTACAAGCAGATCCCATCCACTCTTAATCTAAATTAAAAAGTCCAGGTCTGGGAAAAAAGTGGCCACTTCTGTTGGACCCATGCATCATATCTGTTCAGCCATACACAGCCTGCTGGTTTGGCTGATGGCCAGTATTCTCACGCTCCATTAAAAATACTTCGTCTAGTGTCTGGTTTCGTAATGAATAAGGATGACTAACACCAGAGTGATTAAACTCTCTTGATTACCAGACAGGTCAAACAGAGCTAATGAGAAAAGAGAGTGTGGTTACTACAGTATACTCATTAAACATGTCTAAATAGCTCTCTGTGGGCTAAGGGTAGAAATATTAAAGCATGAGAAGTCTACACCCTCAGGGTATAAGTAAGTTTTTTGGCAGACACGTTTATCTAATACAACTTTGTGTGCATTCAAGCTATACATTCTTGTAGTCTGAGTGTTCCCTAAGAATCGAACCCATGACCTTGGCATTGTTAGCATCATACTCTAGCATCTGTGCTACAGGAACAGGGCCCAGAGCTTTTATTTAAAACTTATAACAGACAAACACCTCCCCACCCTTACATACACAGTGGCATTAATAGAAACCCTACAGGCACTTTAGGATTACACTTAGTGGCTATTAATCCACAGCCTGTGACATCAACAAGTCTAGCTTTGTGATCCTGGCTATGCATCAGTTGATTAGTTGCATTTCTATGTAGCATTGGCCTTTACCTGCTTTCCTTTGTGCCATTTTTGGGTCGTGACCCACCAGTCAATAAGCATTGTAGTAAATCACATGCACAGCATTACCGTAAATTCAACCCACCACTAGCTCCACACAAAAACATTCTTAATCTTATATGTTACATGTCTGACCTCCAGGCTACACTTACTCAACCACTTTACACGCACATGACTGCGCAGCGGCCCCCGGGGGCCAATGACTGTGCTCGTGGACCACTCTATATTTCATTAGCCGTGTATTTACCACACTTCTCAAGCAGCTGAGAAATTCCATAAACACTTTTGGGAACACAGAAGGTTCTTTCAGCCTCGCCAGGGATGTTGGGTAAGTCCTGAGGGGATCAGAGAACACAGTGGGGGAATAATGGAAAAAGAAGTTGAAACTTTGTATTTTTAAAGGCTCTTTTGCTTGATGTTATGAAGGGAGTGGACAAGCAACTTTATGAAGAGATTAAAAGAAACATACATGGTGGATGTTGTAAAGTGTTTGGACCCCAAAACATGATTCAAATGTATCAGTGCATCTTACTGCATAAGATCAAAACAAGTGACATTTTAAAGAAAAATGACTTTTCAACCTGACAAACAAAACATTTAAAAAATGTTTGTTTAAAATAGGTTTAAAATATATAATTTGATTATGTCTGTCTACAGAGGGTCTAATTATATAAATATATAGATATATATATATAAAGTGGGAAAAAACAAAATTGTTGAAAAGTGAGTCAGGCAGGGGTTATGATAATGTTACTGTGAATCAGAGGGGATCTGAGACTCGTGGACAGAAAGAAAACAGGGTCAGATAGGTTACACTGCAGGGGGAAGATCAGGGTGGGGGTGGGTGGTTTTGTAGCAGCCGAGAGGAACCGGTGCACAATGAAGACGGAGAGGTGACACGGCTGAGTAAGTCTGAGGAGCAGCACAGAATGCACATTACAGTAAGAAGATCTCACTGTATAGAAGACCTCAGGGGAAACACACAATACGATTACAAGCAGCAGACAGCAATGGATGAAGTTCAACTGATGAATGCATTAAAATGAGCTTGTTTATATCAATCAAATAACCCATTGAAACAGCACCAGATGCCACAGAAAGGCATAAATATACTATGATGACAAACAGCAGTTCAGCCGGTTCTTCTGTGACCATCTGAGAGGACAACACCACAGTCATTTTCTCACAATGACACTGTTTACTCATGGCAACAGGGTCCCATAGCAACGCCTTCTGTCATTTGCCATCTTCCTTTGTGATTAAGAGACTGTACTGCCTTTGTGACATAAGCAAACAGTGTGTGGAAGCAAAGTAGGATATTTTGTTGGCTCATAATTGCAATTTTATGTCTGTCACAGAGCGTCTATTGAGATTAATGTTGACATTACTTCCTCGTACCCAGTTTCCTCTTAATAGCACTGTGATTTTTTTCATAAAACAAAAAAACATTCATAAAAGACAGGCTGAAGGATGTTGAAAGATAAAATATTTAATCAAATGACTTTTGTGAAGCCCCTTTCTAATGATTTTTCTCATTGAAGTTAATTGGAAAGCCTTTTCATAGGGTCTTTTTACCAGATACAGGACTCGAAAGCAACAATTTACAACAATTTTCAAAAAGCAGCCAAACATTCAAAAGTTTTGTAGATCGTGAGTACATCTCTATACATACATCTGTGCCAGCCGGCTGCTGTATTAAAAAACACACTACTGTGTTTATGTGACTGGAAGCGGGAAGCTCCGCCCATGAAATGACAGTGAGAAAGATTTGCTCTTTGCCCTGCAGCTGGTGATGATGATGCAGGCTTCTCTGGGACTGTGCCAACTGGACCTACACCAGCCGGGCCTCATCCCAGCCCCAGCTGCACTGTCCAACCCCCAAAACAAAAGGTGACACACAATCGTACAACAAACAAGGCAGTTAGCATGTCTTTGGGCATCGGCAAAGCATGATTATAGCTTAAACGACCACATAAATAAACTGCTTGAAAAGAAGAAGCGGCATGCACATGTTGCACGTTTGATGTCATACGAGCAACGTTTCTGATGTCTGAGCTTTCATCGCATTTATGAGCCCTAGCAAATGATAA
Organism: Ambastaia sidthimunki; assembly: GCA_036877625.1. Taxonomy (NCBI): domain Eukaryota; kingdom Metazoa; phylum Chordata; class Actinopteri; order Cypriniformes; family Botiidae; genus Ambastaia; species Ambastaia sidthimunki. The sequence goes on from JAZGTK010003470.1 coordinate 4,482, forward strand.
AATGGAGAAAAGAACAAGGTGGATAAAAGCCAGCAAATACCTTTCTCTCCATTCCCAACATCTTACTGAACTAAGTCTACAGAGCCTGTGATTAAATTGAAAATTATTATTTGTTTGCATCATCACACAAAAATCTTCACCTCTCAAAAATATTCAAGTCTCTGCACTGCACTGATAAAGAACTCAAAAGTTACAGATTACAGTTTTAATAAATATTACTGTAGAAGAACATGCCTTGCTTCTTTTTAACAAGGTTTTGTTACTGTATTTTACTTGGTATATGTATATAAACATATTATAATATATAAAACAAGTATATATAAATAAACATATTGAGTGTTTTAGCTATAATGCCCAGCCCTGTGTTCCTCCTCCTGTTAACAGAATGACCATAAATCTCAAGAGTATTTCCACTAAGAGCTCACAAGAGCCCATAACCTCAAGTCAACATGCTCAGTGGAAATTAAGAGCACTGTATGTAACAAAGGACTGTTTATTCTAATAATACAGACAGGATTAGCTTGTGTGCCAGGGCCAGTCTGTTCCTAAGAGGTGACTTTTAACACTGGAAGGGAGTTGGAGGAAAAATGCCACATGGTTAAACCTGTAACAACACCTGATCTACAGCACATAAAAGTCTTTCTCTCTTCAACATGTACTTTGTGTATAATGAGAGAGATTACCATAAAGATGACTTTTACTTTTTAAAACACCTCCAGCTATATGTTGGTCCCTTCTGTAACTGTACAAAATATAAAAAGTAAAACATACAGACAATGTGCTTACCTAAGACCCTTTAATCTAGGCTAAGTACCTTTATTTTCATAACATATTCACTCTGAAAGTCTTGGAGTCTTGCCTCGAAAACAAAACTGACTAAATATAGTTGCTTAAAAACATCAGGGCAGTTACCACAGACTGTGGCACACCATGTCCGTGTGTAACAAACGCACGTGGCTGCACCGTTTACTGGCGTTTACATAAGGGAGGGGCACTGGATGAGCGTGACTGAGATTTTAGACAACTAAAAAGCATGTATTACGTTCTCCAATGGAGCAACAAACGAACACATAATTAAGTCCAGCCGAAACAACCTGCAGAACTCGACCGTGCTTGTTTAGAACCTTGAGGGTATTCGATTAAGATTCCAAAGAGAATTTCTCAGAGACAGTCAGAGGTTTAATCAAGGGCTGCATTCCAAACGGTGTAAATCACAACCTATCATCACTGAAACTCAATCTGCTGCTTACTGCTCTTTATACTCATCATCTGCAATTTGTTTGCGGCCTGCTGACTTCGCGGGTCCACGCTTTTTCACTCTTTTTCTCTCTGCCTGTTTACGTAACTACAGTGGAGCTGTTGTCAAATATTTCAATCCTGCTAAAGAGAAGAAAAACCTGCTCTATGGCGCTATATTGTCTGAATTCTGTAGTTCTTTTCCAATTCTGCTTGTGCAACGAAACATAACTATATTACAAAGACAATAAGGCGAGTGTGTAGCTGTAATGCAGAGTTAAAGTGTAAAGTGACAATGCAGCAATGACTGTATCTGTGTCATCTCCCTAAAAGGTAAATATATCGTTATTGTGCAACTGCCTAAGCATAAAAGTTGCTACACCAGTCCCCCAGGAGCACATACCACAAAAGTGTGTGAAATGCAAATAATTAAAACCAAATCCGTTCTGAGTGCAAGACTGTTGCACACACACAGTTTTAATGCATATTTACTTTGCTTGGCACCTTTTTTTCTTAACATTGGTTCACTGTGACAAACCAAGAAAAAACAGACTAGATATTAACCCCTTACTTAATCAAATAGTGTTTAGGTATATGCCACTTGTATTACCTAAACACACAGCTCACATTCAAAATGAACAACCAACCATTGTGTGTGCACATTTAAACTAATATTGGACTGGACATTTAATTGCTTGGTCCATTCATTCAGTATCTTCATTTCAGCTCCTAATTAGTTGCTTGTCACTGGTCTTCTGCCCAACCCCCATCAAACAAAGACTCACTAAATTCATCATGCTACATGACCCCTTTAGGTCAATTAGCCCTCAGCCAAACAACACCAACGCTGATGTGTACTGATGCATAAACTCTTTGGGTGAACAGACAGAGAGTTACCGCACTGCCTGAAGCGATTCAAACTCTGCAGATCAGACAGTCTTACATCAGACTCAAAGGGGGGTGGCAGAAAACCAGCCTGGACAACTTTACTCTGAGAAGGAAGATAAAAATGAGCTTGAACCATTGTTAGAACTCTATAAACAAAGGAATATTGATTTGTCTCAACCGATGTCATACAGCGGTCAATACTTGAGGACAGAATCAGACAGATGGTCAAAGTGTAGCACTACAAAGAGCAAAACAACAAAAAAAAATTTAAAAATATCTTTTGTCACTTTATATTGCCTAATAATAACCACCCACACATAACCACACGTTTACTTATCTAAATTGGGACATTTGATAAACTTCTATTTATCTCAGCTAGTTATAAACAATATAACCTCAACCTAACTCACATTCAAACTCTAACCCTAACAGAAAACCTTTTGCATTTTTACAATAAAAATTATTTACTATATATTTTTAGTGTTTTTACAAATGAGGACATCCCCCAAAAGAGGTTTTGCCCCACATTTCCCCCAACACACACACACACAAACAATGTAAACTGTTTTTATATGCAAGGCCTACCAATCAATACAAGTAAATACTGCAAGTACACTACCATGAACAAAAGAAATAAGATCTTACCAAGATCTCCATGGAAACTGTTGAAATTGTTGGAGCTTCCATCAGCAGGCCAGATCTTGCGGACACCAACAACAGTGGCATCTGACAGAACGAGCTGTTGCTTGAGACGTTTTTGGGAATGAGGGGTGGGGGGACTTCCGCTTTCGAAGGACTGCAGAGAATTTTGGGAAGGAGAGCGACTCTTCTCCCGGTACACACGGTAGGCGGTGGGACTCGGGGACACATGACTGGACTGACCTGAAGAGAAGTCTTCCTCACTGGATGTCAGATTTTCATTAGAGCTGCAATCTGGCGTGTAGCCATCTTCAAAACTCCCAGGCGAGTAGGATCGCCTAGGCCATGTCAGGTGTAAATCCTCCCCATTTCCCATAATTCCTCCCACGTAAACGGTTGTATAAGGCTGACAATCAGAATGGTGCCAGATCTGCTGAGGCCCTCTTTGAGACTCTGTTTTCCCTCCATTAAGTTTTATTAAATTGTCTTTAAGAAACTTAGAATTAAGATCAGCATCTTCATACTCACAGCTGTAGTTGTCCTCCATGCCTTGTTCATAATGGGCACAACGTTCTGTTTTACAAACATCTCCAAAAACAGTGGAGAGATTGTCTGGTAAAGAATGCAAGGACCTCTTGCGATCCATTTGGATTGCCTGACTGCCCAGACTGCTTATCTTTTCTGAGACATTTTTGTCATTGACCCTAACAAGACCTTTTTCGTTGTGATATTCCATGTTTACATAATAAGGCCGCTCACTCTTTCCCTCACCAGATGTTTGAGAATTGGCTCTTCTCATACGTTCAAAGTTGGACCTCAGAGCTGCAACCCCCATCCCCATGCTGGCTTTCTCCTTTGGTGGAGACTCAGGTACGCCCTCCACCTCATGTTGTGCAGGACCACGGCCAGCCCTGTAGGGAGCTTCAACACTCCTTTTTTTGGATGGAGACATCCCATCTATTTCACCATCTTTGTGTTTGTGCCTGTCCTGGTCTGAGATATCCCCACGCACCACCTCAACACATGGCTGAGACTCGCAACACTCCTCTGAGGACAAACATGCAGTTGTTGTGTGTTTCAGTTTGGCTGGGAGGCACCTGTCTCCATCAGCTTTCCCAGGCATCTCATGATGAGAGTTTGTGGGTTCAAGCTTGTCACTATCATCATGCGAGACCTTACTGAAGCCCCATCTCTGAGAATCATGGCTTCTCCTCTCCTTGGCCAGAAGAGTTTGCAGATAGATCATTCTAAAGCGTTCTTTGTTTACTTCCATCTCCAGCCTCCTAATAGAGTTTCTGCATTTCTCCAGCTCCTGCTCAATATCTCCAACAGAGTTCAAAACCATCTCAGGAGGTTCTGAGTCAGGAAACTGAGCTTTCCATGCTTCCACAAAGCCAACAGATTCTACCATGGTTCCTTATGGCTGGATCACTTTATCTGCCACGATGAAATCTAGTTGTATCTGATAATACAGACAAAGCCACTGTGGTTAATAACTTAACATCTTAACTTTGAATTGTGAACTGTCATGAGTGCATGCATAACATCATCTGACAAATACTTCACCTGAACTTCGACAAACGCTCACCTCTTTCCTTCAGGTAAATCCATGCGCACTTCGTAAACGTCTGATCATTTACATCTGCGTTTCATGCATTTAAATGGCAAATGATGAGTGAGAAATGCTTCTTCTGAACACAGTTTACATAGCTTGAGAAATGAACCTTTCGTTCATGTTGTCAGTTGCTCAAATCTGGTCATTCCGCTAATTTCAATGGCGTTTTCCAAAATGAGTCGAAAATAGCGCTGCTTTCCCTCGGACGGTTTTTCAGAAAGATAGCATGTACTCTCGTAGTAAAACGTGTCTCTGCATCTTATTCTGTCACTTCATATGATCAGACTGTAGTCAGGTCTCCGTATCCACTTGCTCTCTCTCTCTCTCTCTCTCTCTGTGTCTCTCTGTCTCTCTCTCTATTGCTGCTGCAGGAAGGGGTGGGGCTAGAACGAGTACGTGATTAAAAGTGACAATCTCACTTTAAACACAGAGACGATTATTTGAAGAAAAAATAGGAAACTATTTTTATTTGGAAACACAATTTAAACTTGATATTAAGTAACCATTAATCAACCAATAATTTAAAAAGATTGAACCAGCTAATTTAGACGGTTCAGTAACATTTCAAAAACGTTTCATGTTTCAGATTTAAAAACTTTAACTAAAACTAGTTGTGAAGTTCTGGGGCATTTTCTTATCACAACGCGTCTGTCATGTGAACTTGTTTCCATCTAGCGTTACCAGGCGGAACAGCAGTTTAAAGCAGATTAAAACTCTTCCTAAAAGAAATTATCTGCAACACTCCAGGTAAAACTGACTTTGGAAAATAATACATTTTCTTGAATTTTCCTTGTGGTCTCTTTTTAACCACCTTACCTCTGATGAATCAATGATTATTAAACCAACAATACCTATTAACTTCTTTACATTTCTCCCATGTGACAGACGCGTAATTTGTCTCCATCTTGCGTTACTAAATGGATCTGCATTTTGATGGATAGAATATAATCAATTGTAATTTTGACTTAAAATTAATAATGGATAGTCATATATGGATTTAATAAATAAATAAATAATTCATATTTGCATATTCTGCATTGTAGTTCATGAGTATGTAACAATTTAGATTAAAATAAAATTTTTAACCACTAGAATTCTTCAGATTCTGTCCCGTTACTAACAAGAAGATGTTAGAATCCTGAAAGATCCAATGATTGTTTATTTTCATAACGAGATACATTCTCGTGCAAAATCACTACACAGAAAAGCTTACATTTATTTACGTAAAATTTAGGATACAAAATTACAGCTAATTACTAATTACAGCAATATTACAGACATTATTTATTTACTCTGCTTACCTTTTATGGTTTTTGCGGTTGGGTGATCAGTTGAATTATACGAAAAATGTTGTGTAAAATACACTCAAACGCTCCACATACTTTAATACCTTAAACGTTATTGTCTCCAAAACATGTATTTAAAAAAGTAGCAGTGTCACGTAAGAATAATACTTATTTCAAACTTTAAACATCAATAACAGAGCCATCTGTCTCATCACATAATGGAATGCGTGTAATTCATCTCATAGACGATGCGAGCATCTATTTCATGCAAACTGTCAAAGACCAGTATTGATACAAAGTTTCTGTTACAATAAAACAATGTATTCAAAATAATTACTAGTATTGTTTAGGTTAACCTATAGATAAAGTATAGTTAAAGATTTAAACTGGCTTCATTGGGCAGGGCAGAGTAATTTTTGAGCATTACAATATGTTTGACTACAGGGCAGGCAGAAAAATGCAACACTTACATTTTTTGAAGTGGTAATAGTTTGCAAATCAAAACCACAGTTACTAGATTAAAATCTAGAATGGCAGAAACATTCAGCACACAATTTTATCTTTACATTTTAGTGTTGAGTTGGGCATAACATCAAGCTACATTAATATTAATATTACATTTATAAAGTAAGTTCCACAGGATCAAAATATTGAACAAAATTGCTCCCTCATTTCATTCACTCTAATACATTTCTTGGTAACACCTACATTGTACAAAAAAAGCACATAGTTAAACCAAATTTACAATCTTTTTAGATTCAGACCCCTAATTTGAATCGGCCTATTGAAAAAACAAGTGATCTACATATGTCCTGCCACACAGGTATTGAAAACAGTCAACAGCCTTTTGCGTGAGCACAGAGAAAATGCTTTTGCTCCCTTTTGAATTTTAGTGGTTTACATCAGTGTAAATATGTGCAAAGGAAGTGATAACTTTACGGGGACCCTTTTAAAGACAAACTGAAGAAAAATACAAGAGAGAAAGAAGAGAAATGAACATAACTGCAAAACATAAAGCTGGGCACATTCTGGTGCTGTTGCATTAACAGGACAGGCACAGGGTTCAAATGAAGTGAGTGTGAAGATTGTCTCGTGGGCCCTGTCTGGTGTACAGTGCTGGGTTGGTTTCAGGTGATGATGTTGGGGCCTCTGCGTCCAGTGCGTTCGTGAATGTTTGAGATCTTTAGAGCAATGGCAATGAGTGGGCCTAGCACAACCTAAAACCATTAAAATAAAATGAGAAAATCCCACAGTCTAAAATAATTACAACAACTGAGGAAGGCAACGAGTAACTAATACAGTGCTATGTGTCAAAAAAGGCATTAAAAGAATTTTATTTATGCGTTATTTCTCATGCATATTATGATAGTTATCACAGGTCTTTACCTGAGTCTCTCTGTTGTGTCTTTCTGGATCTCTCTCGTAGCTCTCAGCATAGAGGCGGATAGTGGCCCCGCCTCCAGCCCCAGAGCCACTGAGTCTAAAGATGATTCGGGACGAGTCTGTGAATATGATCCTTAGGCCCTGCAGCAACAGAAATGAAGTCAGAACCCGTGACCTTAACGTTGTTAGCGTGGCGCCACATGCTCTACTAATTGAACTTCGGGAAAACCTTTGACCCCAAGGTCAAGCGCATTGCTTAAAGGGACACTGGTGACAGTCATAAGATTAGCGGTATTTAAGCGGTAGTGTGGTATTTAGCGGTAGTCAGCTGTATTTAAACATACAACCTTTTAGTTACAACTCTGATGATGAACTAATAGTCTCTGCTACATTATCAAACATGACAGGGTAAGATTGTTGTCTAAAACTGGGTTTTACTGTCCTCCCACAGCTCTTTTAAATGCTATTTTGGGAAAAACATGGCTCCACTTAGATTTTGTACACAGCAATATCCATAATTTCCAACAGATGTCATATCTCAGACAATTCCAAAAAGTGTTCAGCAATCAAATGAGAATAATTCAAGGATTTGGCTGGTTAATATGGTATAGTTTGTCCCTGCTGAAAGATAATACATCATCTGAATCCAATTTTTTTCTTCATTGACGACTATTCCAAAATTGCCATGTATTCTGCCTAAATACATTTTTGCAGGCAACATATTTAAACCATAAATTTCTATTACATTACAGTGGATGTTTTGCCAATGTCAGTTACTCATCGTAGATTAAGTGCCTTGAACAGATTTGGGGGCCTCTAACCCTATTAATTACTACATTATCTATCAGTGCTAGTGACCGTGCAGGGGTATTTTAGAGGGGCCAATCAAATTTGAGCTGTAAGGGAACCCTGTAAAGGAACAGACAAAAAAAGGGGCTTCTAAAACAAAGTTTCCTTCTGGATTATTCTGCTATTATAGTCTCAGCCCCTTTGACCACCGCTGAGTATGTGTGCATATGTATGTCAATAACTCCAACAGCTGAGTGTCTCTCCATTGGCCTCACAAACATGCAAAAAGGTGGCCCAGGACAGCTGACACAATCCGACGCTCTGTGGAATGACCATTGTAATAATACACACTCAGCTGTGGAGACGCGGTCAGCCTGTGACGACTCAGAGTCTGACCGAACCAAAGGCTGTAACCTGATGTCGCCAGCCACTGTATCAACACGCCAAACAATCGAGATCAGATGTATTAGTCTGTGAGAGAGACATGAATGAACCTGTGACAATGAAAACCATTTCCTTGCTGAGACATCGGAGACATTCAGAGATGTTAATGAGAGGAGGCACTACATAAGCAGTTAAAATGCACAGGGATTAGGGGGTTTAAACATTGGCCCGGGGATCAAGCACAGCGCCAGTCTGTAATTTCTATGACGCTAGCGGAATTCTGTTGGACATAGTAATAATCCCAGACAATGTCCAGGATGTTTGTGCAATTTCCTTACTTGCAATATGCAATGCAATATGGGAGTTGGGAGTTTTTGAGAGTATATGTTTTGGGAAAATCACTCCTGAACGGTATTAAGCTGGGATACAAGACGGTATTTTAACAGACAAAAATATGTGTTTGAAGATAATGTGTTTTGAAGGGAACAGTGAGTCAGCTGGGCAAACTTTAAACACATATAAACACTTTATATTTCTGTGTGTGTGAGAAAGAACAACAGAACAGTAAAAAGCTCTGCATCTTGGTACAGCAAATCCAGGCTTATCTATTGAAACATTTTCCTCCTTCAACTCTAATTACTATCAACCAAACACACACGCTGCTTTAGCCCCGCTTCACTCCATCCTCATAGGAAGGAGAGAGAGCTGTTGAACAGAGCCCAGACATTTGTATATTATTCATTACAACCATGTCATATATGCTGTACACACATACGCTGCTAAGTGTAAATGCAGATGCCCAAACATGGAATCCCACTCGATCCTGTGTCTACTGGGTGGGCTGTTTGTGCAACAGGGAGCGTGCCACACCGAATAGCTAATAATTATAGAAGATAAAACCTTAATGCTGAACAAACCCCTGGCAGCTCTTTAAACGAGGGGCTAAACTCTAATATCTCAGCCATTTCTTCATTATCTCCGACAAATAAGGTGCATCGTGGGACCTATGCGAACATTTGTTTTCGTTTCAAATGACGACCATTTACAACAGACCAGTTAAAAATAATTGAGCACACATGTTGGAAACATTCATTTTCTGTTCAGTCAGTTTAAATCATAGTTGTGTTTGCTGTTTAAAGCTCATCACAACAATACAGCTGATTATTTATAGTGTGTGTATATAAAAATTTCTTAGAAGGTAACTGGCTTTCTCTCACGCTCAGGTTCTCTTTCTAATAGTTCCCAGGACCGTCAGGGCGTGGGAGTGGGAGGGCCCAATGGGGTCCTCTGTGGTATTGCCTACTTACTAAGCCCAGGGGGGAGGGGATCCACCTATAAAATTCTGACCCCAGCCCTGTGGCCATAGAGCAATGGCCCCTTTGCAACAAAGGCATCAAACTAGTTTTTAAACTAACCTGCTTCCTGGAAACACTCCCATCCACAGGGTCGATGTACTCAAAATTATCAGCCTTCTCCACAATGTAGACATTATTGCCCACAGCAAACTTCTGACTGATGAAGGCTTTGTCAGTGATAACGGCCTCCAAATCTCTCATGAGGTAAAATGCCATCCTGCCATCCACCCCTTCATAGTCAAATCTGTCAGGTACAAACAAAAATGACAAAACACCACATCAACTTCATAAAGAGATGCAAAATAACCCTATACTACCTAATAAATCATTGACAAATCATCGTTTCCCTGACAACTTGAAGAGCTCCCAGGAGTTTGAAGTTCACAGGAAGTCTACAAGTAAAGCTAAATATGGGGAATGTGGGAAATATCTATGGGAAAAGCAAAACAATCCAGGCACACATTAAAGGGTTGTTGCCTGCTCCCAATGGAAAAAGTTATATAAAGGTTATGCAATATACAGAGCTAATGCTAAGTAAAAATAAAGGAGTTGACAGACCCTGAAGATGTGAGCTTACCTGCAGAAATAGTTGCGTCCCATTTTGGCCCAGTGATCTCTCACTATCTCCTCCACACCCTGCTTACGCACAGCCATGATGGACAACCACACCAGGACCGACCATAGGCCATCTTTATCCCGAATATGGTCTGAACCTAAAAGAATGAGAAATCGGGAGAATTACAAACTAATATCATGCTCTTCTCATACAGACCTGCAGCAATTAAAATAATGAACATGTTGCACACAACTCCTTTTGGTCCTCCAGATCATTAATCTTTGAAGCTGAGATGGATCTAAATCAGGAGATGATAATGATAAAGGTAAAGCCTCATTCTCCTGGTTAAGTTTCATCTACTTGATCACATCTATGCTTAACATTTTCTGTTTTACTTTGTTCTTTGATCTAGTTCAATTAATGTAATTATACGTACAGCCCAGACCAAAAAGCTAATCCAACAGCTGTACACTGTGTGTGACCTATATGCTGCAATAATAAATCATGCACATATCAAAGCATCAGCCAAAGTTTGTTCCAAGTCAGTATTAAACTGTTTGCAATTAGTTCTGACTGATCAAATAAAACAGAATATGGTTTACTTCAAAAAGGAGCAACAGCACTTTGGCTCTGTTCACACTGCACATAAATCTAATTTAGTTTTTAATTCCAATCTTTAAGACTGATCTGTCTGCGCTGCGATGAAATCTGATCAGCTTGTTCTGACAGTGTAGTCATCTTGTGTATCTAAGTTGGTTGCTATGGTAATGATGTAAGCATCAGCATGATGCCAAGAAACTTTTTATGTAATCTGTTGGAGAGGTGTTTAACTTTTTAAAGAAAACAATCATAACGCAGAATCTTAATTCAACCTCAAAGAAAACAAACAAGCTCTATATTCCATAATCAACATTTTTAAATTCAAATTCAGATTAAATTTTAAACTCATCAAGACACAATAAAGCATTTAGTGCTGTAAATGTGAAAAACTACAGACAGACAGGGGGACCTATGACAACCCTACAATCCTGCTGTTAAGTAAAACCATGGTGAATAATGACTGTGCTGCTATCTATGACACCTATAGATAATGCTGTGTGTCTCCCTCAAGGTCTTAGTGACAATATAAAACCCCAAAGGCTTTACAGACCGAGTCTGTCTGCCCAGCAACATCATTCAGTACCAGTTGCTTATTCCACATTCAGCTGCCAACCAAAACACAACCATTGAATAACAGTGAGAGGTTCACCTTTACATACATGTTTCTTCAGCTAAGGGAACATTAAAAATGAAAATCAGCTTCAAAAATCAGTCTCAAATTCTGATCAATACAGATAATTCTCCAGCTGTCTTACGTTTATAGCAAAAGATTGATGAAAATCTCTATATTTGACCAGGGCTTTGTGTTCACTACGTGGTTATCATGGCCAAACGTATTTACAGTATAAGTATTATCGTGAGATCTATTGAAATAATGCTATCAGTTTATTTTGTTTATTTAGTGGCCAATGAATCACATTCAAAGTAAGTGTAGAGACAGAGAGAAAGTTTGCAGCCATTGTGACTCTTAAGGCGAAATTTTAAACGGTTGCAATAGAACCAGCTACTGTGTTGGAGTGTTAACCAGATACTGGTGCTGATATTATCATATGTGTAGTGTGAACACTGTATCAATAATCATGGTTATTAATATCACAGTTAATATCACACTCCTAATTCTTTTACATAACAAATATTGCATTATGAAAACAATGCTGTATTATTGTAAAAAAAAGGAGAAAAAACTTAGACATATTTTCATTTCTTTCAAATGTATTTTTTTTATTTATTTGCAGTTTTACTGAATGACTATACTATTTACAGTATATTATACTGATTTTAGAAAAGTGATGTAACAAACAGCATTGATCAATTCTATTAATAAATTGTATTACACTAAACAATACTGTATCTTATGTTACACTGGTGTAGACTACTAACCTCCACTTCTACAGAATGTAATATGATTGACCATAGAGTAACTTTTTACTCCCCTCTTAAAGATGTGCTATGGCTTTGATGGCACCCACCTGCTCCAAAGCTCTCCTCACCACAGAAGGAACATCTCCCCGAGTCCATCAGGTTGCCAAAAAATCTCCAGCCTGTGGGAGTTTCATACAGCGCTACCTTCATAGCCTTAGCAACCCTGCAAACAAACAGGAAGCGTGAGCTCTCCAGTGTGAGTCCACTGAGGGTTTTCTGGACAAGATTAAATCTGAAATAAACTCTTGCTGTGTGTCATCGGCTATCAGTATCAACCCCTTACTAAATTATCTTTTAAACTGTGCAGCTAGTTGTGAGAATCAATAGAAAGAAAACATGTCAGACCTTGTTTTCATGTTGATGAATAATATCATGGGTCTATACAGTATATTTTTGTTAATGATGAAGTCACAGAAAGTAAAAGACAACAGCACTGGAGATGCAAATCTTGATCTGTTACGTCAAAACTCTTGGGAAACAGAAATGACTAATCCATCTAAATGTAATCCATGTTTGTTTTTGAATACAAGGTTAAATGTAAATCTGCTATAAATAACAAACCCTTAACATGACAGATCTATTCAATTCCTTATATATTTTTTTGTAGCACACCTAGTTCTGTAGACTTAATAAATTAATCAAACTACATGTTTTGTGTTTACCAAAGTATGTGACAATATATGACTACTGGATACCAAACATATTGTGGTGCAACATAATAGTTAACATAATAGGTGTAAAAAATTGTTAATTTGTAGACATTTGTAAATAAAAATTAAGTGTCAAAGTAGAAGGAATTAGGAAATTGGGGCCATAGCCTTGTGGGCACTGTGGTGCACTATTGCACTATATTACTCAAGTTCAAACATCAGCTTAATGTCCTTTCTCAGTTTTGTTCCCCTTTCTCCTCCCCATCACTTCCTGTCTCTACACCACCAACCTTTCCAATACAGCCCAAATATGCCCTTAAATAAAACTGTAGAACACAAGAAGAGTAGAACAATTATACGTCTCCTCTGTTTGTTGCTCTTGGAAACTTGGCTAGAGACAAAACTATTTTCAGACTGTAATTTGGCATTTTGGGTAATGAGTTGCCGAGATCTCATCAGATGAAGAGACAAATATGAGCAAACCAAAGAAAATGAAAGGGGATGCAGCTGTTTACTCATGGGTGGAATTACTAAATATGGGAAAACAAGTGTTATTCACTCCAGGGACACAGAGTAGAATGTAAAACCTGGCACAGGGACAGCAAACTGGAATCTTTGACCTTTGGACTTGTTTTGATGATTTATTCTCATATTAGTGGCCAACACAAGCAGCACCACACCTAACCCAGCCTCTGAAATATTTCGTGTTTGCAGCATGCGTGTTTTAATGTTTTTGTGCAGTGAATTCACACAAAAAAACTTACATGTTTCAAGCATAAAAAAAACTATTTGGAAAATAACATGCCTTGCTGAATTTTAAAACCAGAAGCAGCTGTTTCAAACCACAACCTGGCAATGAAACTCAATTATCAGCTGGCAGTCGTGTTAGCTTGAGTTGACAGGCAGTTTTACTTCACTTTCCATTCAAATTACTCAAATCAAACACTTTAAGGTATTCTAAAACATTTTAAAGAGACCTTTTGAATACCAGCAGAGCTTGAAATTGCTTAATTGCAACATAAACAAACAGTTTAGAGACTTGACTACCTTATAAAGTCTAACTTAGAACAAAATCAGCCCCAGAGTTCAACAAAACATGTTGTACTTTATAAGTACAAACTTTACAAATCAAACTAGCCACAGGATTTATCTGTTTATGCATATTTCAGCTTAAAGATGCACATAATTTGAGATGGATTGAAAATATGGGCTTGGTGAGCATGCAAAGGGTGCCGCAATAGTTACGGTTTGTGCCTACACGGATTGTCTCATTGTATGACTGTACATATTTTAACAGTTCATTGGTCAGTGTATGGTCACATTGGCACAAACTCTTTTTTTCCCTTCCTACGTGCAGAGAACAAGGCAGATGTTTCCTCTCAATCTCCATCCTTACCTCCCCAAACACATTCACACAGCGTACACACATCAGACCTGCAGCGCTTAAGCAAATTTGTCTCCAGTTCTCTGACACTTCGCAAACACATGCTTCTGAGAGATTCATAGTGTAAACAGCCATGGTCTAGAGCTCGCTCGTCGCCTAAAAAGGTTTACAGCTGAGGCGCCTCGCTCCAACAACTCAAATCCCTGGAGACATTCGCACTTCAGAGAAACAGTTCAATTCATGTTGTCCTACCCCTGTATATGTTTATTATTACAAAATGAGACAATTGGATAAACGTCCAAGCTGTTCTTTTCCATACAATGAAAGCAACAATGATTTAATGGTAAACTCTAATATGACAAAAAAAAGCATAAAAATAGTCTTTGCTAAATTTATAGATTTAATTACCGTTTAAGTTGTTTTGGATAAAAGAGTGCCAAATGCATGAATGTAAAAGTCCCTTGGCTGTAGATCTCAAATCAAATACAAGAAAAGAGCTAATTTAGTCCCCCATTTAGTTTCTATAACTTCAATAGTTTCCAGTTCCTGCTGTGCAAATGTGCCAAAAAGCAGGTTCTTATGCCAATAGTTATAGGAACTATGAGAACGTTCCTCCGGTGAGAAAGTCCCTATAAATACAAATTTATAGCACACAAGTTGTATGGACCTCTTTCATGATGCTGTTTTGTCTATTTTGGAGTCATAAATCACCATCTGTTTTTTTGTATAGAAACTTGCTGCTTGGACAGTCTACCACACACCTCCTGTTTCACAGAAGAAAACAAAACAGGGTTTTGAAATGGTTAGTAAATAATGACCAATGTATAACTTTTAGGAGAACTAAGAAAATCTTTTAAGGACTTATATTACTAGAATGTGTTGACTTTGAAGCATTTTTAAAGCTATCTAAACAAGGTCATTTCTATTTCCTTTTCCTTCACTGTTGTGATTGAATAAGTCAATTTTGGGGGGTGACATAATGCAAGGGACAATATGAATAAGAACAATCTAGAACTGGGACTGTATCTAGGCTGAAAGGAACGTGTTCAGGACGTTCCTAAACATCTTTTATTTTACAGAATGGAAAACATGAGAGTGTGCTTAGATGACTGTACATCATAACGTACAACTCTAGGCCAAA
Source organism: Ambastaia sidthimunki (assembly GCA_036877625.1). Taxonomy (NCBI): domain Eukaryota; kingdom Metazoa; phylum Chordata; class Actinopteri; order Cypriniformes; family Botiidae; genus Ambastaia; species Ambastaia sidthimunki. The sequence continues at coordinate 19,810 of JAZGTK010003470.1, forward strand.
TCCACACTTAAACTCTGTTTCTTTATCTTAAGTCACAGCAGTAGTTTAAATCTGTTTGGCAGTGTGTTTCTGACATTACATTAACCTTTGCAAAACCTCCAAGAACTCAATAATGAGTCACCGAACAAAAACAATATTGATGGGAGAAAATTGATGGGCCTAATTCTGCTGTTATGACATAATAAGCATATTATGGCTGTTTCAATGACTGAGTGGGCAGCTCTGAATGACATCACTTCCTATTTGACCGCCAGAATTAATAAGCGTGTTTTATATCAGTCAGTTTTAAGTGTAATTTCTGACAGCAACAAATGTTGCTGTGTTGGGTTGTTTAAGATGCTTAAACAAACAGGGAAATGTTTTAAAAACCCTTGAGAGCCACATTGTTGACACATTTTTAGAGAATCTAGTTGCCTCTGCATATTAAACTGGGAGGAGCAGGAAGTATTTAAACAAACAAAAAAGATTGACCACTTCAGTATTAACAAACATAATCTAATCACGTCACACAAGTTCCTGTACAAGCTCCTGCCTCAACGCTAAAACGTCTTTACAATGATGCACCCTGAAAGTTATTTTTGGTGGGGTGAATGATCTCTGCATGAACACAGGGTTGAGCTAACATTGTTATTCTTAGGGAGTGAGACTCCACACCGTAACCTCCGGCCCATCGCTAATGCTTTTAGCGAGTGTCTTGCACTACAGAGAACGAGAGACAGGAAACTGAGTTTCCTGAGAAGTTCTGATGGAAGATTTCTTTCCTGGTCATCAGTTTATCAATTATTTTCAGAGCTGACTGTTTTTTTTAAACAACTTTAAACTTGGAACCCATGAGAGCAAGTTGTGAGAGTCCTATCAAAACTCCTACGTTTCTAAAAATGTTCTATGGATATATCCAGTCCATTTCTTCTAGTCTGTTAAGCAGCATCTGTGCTTAACATCATGCATCTGTGCATCATGGTCTACCTGTCAATGGCTGTGCTGGTTGGCATACTGCGAGCGAAGCCTCGTACTCCTCTCTGACTGAAGTATGGAATGCAGGAGAGGTTTGCTGCCATGACTGCCAGTGAATCTGATGGGCTCACAAAGAATCCATTCTGACCCATAATCATATATCGATCCTGATCAATAAACACAAACCAATAGACTGTTTAAATATGGCAGAGAGTGGCATGATATATAAAAACAAACTATAATTGTAAATGTATCAAATGGATAATATTTATAAAGCCTTGTAATCAAAACAGGACTCAGATCAGGTTGAAGCTAGAAATTTTCTACAGTAATTTGGATTTAAAAGATTGTTATGCTCAACTGGGGGACATTAAAGCTGCAATCTGTCACTTTTGGGGTTTAAAATGAACAAAAAACAGTTATTGAGAGAGTATGTGACAGATTAGTGTTCGAAACAATCTCCTTACTTTACCCTGATTCCCAATGATAAGTTTATAATAATGATGTATAATTTGAGCTGTTGAATTCCCAGGAAGTGTCAGTTTGCCTTAATTTGGCTTCAACTTATGTCATGGAAAACATGTAAAGTAACCTGCAGTTTTACATTTCAAACAGAGATGGGGATAGAGAGGCAAAAGTTACGGATTACAGCTTTGAAAAGGCATTTAGTTTTTTTTAAATAGCAATTTGTAAATAATTGTCACTTGGTAAGAGATAAGCACCCCATCCGCATCAAAAGCAGCCCCAAAGCCAAACTCGCCCCCCTTCATAGAGTCCACCAATGGTCCAGCGAAAGCAGGGTTAGGGTTGGGGTGTTGGCCTCCAAAGTCCTCCAGAGGGACACAGTTAACAGCAGAGTTAGCTGGGGCCCCAAGCTCATCACATAGGATTCTTCTGACATAAGGTCCCATGACTGAAACAGAAGATATTAAGTTATGAACCTACATGCAGATATGAATCTACATTTAAGCAGATCTTTACCTCCATTCATAGCATCTATTCGAATTTTTAGCTGCTCTGGCCCTGTCAGCAAGCTTTTGATGGCACCAAAATCAAAAATCCCACGCAGCATGTTCAGATAGATCTCGACGGAATCCACAATCTCAACTTGAAAACAGAGGAAGAACATTTTTATTCATAGCGGATAGATCAGAAATGTGACTTTTGTAAATGATGTTTATGTTGATCACCTCTGAAGGGCTTAAACTTGTTCTCCAAGTCAAAGTCATGCCGGCCGAGGCGGGACAGATCGATGTGGAGGTCAGGGCAGATGGCGTATTCCTCCAGCGTACGACTCACCTGGTGGATCCTCTCCATCACAGTGTCAGGACAGGGTCCTTTAAATAGAAGAAACAGTAACAATTCAACTGTGTTCCTGTAGCTCAATTGGTGGAACATTGTGGGTTCAAATCCTGGAGGATTTGTTACTTTGAATAAAAGCATCTGTCAGATGCACAACTGTAAACAAAATCTCTCATACTTCCATCTGACAACCACATTGGTAGTCACATGATAGCAATTAATTTAAAAAAAATAAATTTAAGATAAAACAAGAAACAACTATTTTAAGAAATAAGATATGTTATCTGACACTGTGTACTGTGTGGCTTCAACTGGGGCTGTATTTATGGACAGCTTTATGTTAGACTGAGAGGTTGTGACTTTGTTGGCATGGTGATTGATGTGACAGACTACATATGTGACAGACTGCATATTCAAAGAAATGTCATAAATTTCATTCTGTGAGGTGTGTGCATGCAGGGTGCTGCTGTACAACAATGTTCTCACCTCCATTGGCGACATTGAATTTGATGCCAAAGTCTCCTCCTGGGCCTCCTGGACTGTGGCTTGCTGTGAGGACAATCCCACCTATGGCCTTTATCTTCCTAATGATGCAGGAGACAGCTGGAGTGGACAGAATCCCATTGTGTCCAATGACCAGACGTCCTATCTGAAATAGATGGAACGTGAAACTCTTTTTTTATTTCTTGTTTTGAGTTTTTGATAAAGTTCTAAAATTTGATTTGTGCAAAACAAATGTTACAATGTTTGCCTGCTTGTTTTAAGCCATATTCAGTCATTTTGAGATCATGTTAATTGATCATGTTTTTCTAACATTTTAATAATTCCAAATTCTATTTCAAATTACTTAATGCAATTAAAATACCACAATGAAATTCATATTTATAAGCTTCTTTAGATCCTAAATAGATCTTTTTGCTTCCAGGCCTTGGCCTGTCTTGTTGGGGTTATCATAACATTGTTGCATCTGTGGGATTAAACCTGCAACCTTTAGGGGCGCCAAACAGAGCTACAGCTGCATACCAGATCGACAACTAGCAGCTTATTCCTTTGAGAGTGACAAGCTGACTCAGGAACAAAAATAAACAGACTTCGTCAGGGTATTTTCTTGCAGAAGACACAAACAATGTCTAACAATTTAATTGGGACCTGACATTGAATCCTGGCTGTCATTAATTAGAAGGCCATTTTCCAGTCTTCAGATATTGATATATCCTCCTTGTTTCCACGTTTCTACTCACTGCACAGCTCAGGAGACAGTCTGGGCATTTCAGCAAATTTGTGACTCATTAAGCTTTACAAGATCAGCCACTTTCTATTAATAGTGAGTTATTTGGCAAGCAATCACAATGATTACCAAGCGCACTGCCCCTCTAGGCTTTGGCCATTACTTAGAATCGCTAGATTGATGCATTGCATTAATTCGCAACACCACTGGCTTTACTTGCATGTCACAGTGAGTGTTAACTGTATTTCCCAGTAGACTTGGAGGACATTATCCATATAAGGCATTGGATTTGGATACGCACTGCTTTGAAAATCATAGTCTCTGTATATCAAACCTTTGAGAGCTACTGAGCTTGTATAGAATGTATACAACGAAGCAGAAAATATAGTACGGCGGAATAATGTGGCAAAATAATGTAAATAATGATTATGAAAAGAAGACATTAAATAAAAACATGCTACATGATCAAACAGAATTTGATCAATACAACACCTACATTAAAAAAAACAATTAAAAGTACTTTGCTTGTGCCCATATGCCGTGGGTTTTCCCGTGAACCCGGAGAGGTCAAAACAAGGTAAGCAGGGAACACGCAGAAGAGGGTGGAAGGATGCAGCAAAAGATATGAAAAGATACGTTTGCCTGGGTAAGGAGAGAAATTTAGCTCCTAATAACTTGCTCACATAACGCAATAATTTAGCCCTCCTCTGTATTTGCAAAAAAAAAAACGCGCACTTCAGTTAAGTCCAGCTGTAAAAACGTATCTTGAATAAAACCTGTCTGAATAAACAAACAACTTTAAATATAAAATTATTATATTATAACAAGTTTTTAAAGACATTCACCTCGGATTGTCTTTAATGCATGTTTTTCAAAGACACTCGTAATAAAAAGATTAGTGGACTTTGGCTACTTTTATTTTAGTAAATTTAGCTTTTGGAAATGTTTCATTTAAGTCAGCTGCCAGGACATGCATGGGATTTATGTTTCACTGTTACAAAAATACACTATAACACTATCTTACCCCGTTGGCAGCTGCCATTTGTACTATTACTTCTGTGGCAGCCCGGCTGAAGTATCTTCCATCGCTGCCCACCACCATAGTGCATCCTTGACGGTCCCTCAAATCGATGGAGGATAGCACGCTTTGAATGTAGTTTTGGAGATAGTTCTTTTTACTTTCAAAAACAGCTGTCTTCTTTCGCAGCCCGTTTGTTCCTGGTCTCTGGTCATCGAAAGGAGTAGTTTGGATAGTCAAAATGGGTATAGGATTAGTCTCCATGATCTTCCGAATCGCTCCGGGACGCGTTTAAGGATTCGCTTGTTATTCTTAAAAACTTGTCGGAAAAAAGAATGAGGAGAGGTACAGTGCGTTTAAAATATCTTCAAACGCCACAACGGGACATTGGATTTTAAAACTTGCCGAAACAGAGGCGGCTGGATGGGTGCGCCACGGCGCAATGCGCTTCAGTGAACGAGTGGATTATTGAGACGCGTCCCGTGACGCTTCTTTTGGAAAACTAGTGTGCGACAGCTGTCTTCTCATTGCTTCGGTACAGACTGTGGTATACAGACAGAAAATATACAGACTACGTGATGCAAAAGACAAATAACAGTCCAAGATAAGGTGTTACGCTCACCGATACCCTATCCCCGAGCTGTCATCCGCATATTTAGCTTGGCAAAAAGGCAGTGAGGATACAAAACTTATAATCAGCTAAAGCTCTGGCCAAAAATAGCCCATGATGAAGGAACGAAAAGTGCAGCTGCGCTCCTGTGTAATCAGACGCCTCTACTGTCCGTGGCGCACTGGCCCATCAATGCGCAAAGGTGCACAAGATGATAGCAACCCTCACCTGGCGCACACTGCATTACACGTTATTTATTTATTTAACAATATAGCATTAAACATGCAAAATGGCCCAATTATCAAATAAGATACGAATCAGTACGTTACTTATATAGATCTTTTAATAGTAAATAGCCTATTTGTTATAATACAATATTTCCCGTTTTGCACTTTCCTCAAATATACGAGTTCGCTGTAATAATCAAGATATAAAAAACACCCTTAGTCCACTCAAGCCCCCATATCCTAGGTCTACAGTATTTTCAGGAAAAAAATATATGAAATGCCACTGATTTCATGAGCATTAGTCTCCCTCTTGTGGACAAGTAATGGAGGTGACAAATCAAAGCGAATGCCACATGAAAACAGGATTTATTTTAGTGTATGCAGCGTTGCAATTGAAATACACTATTAAATGCTTTTAGAATTATATTAAGACATTCTTGTTCCCAGCCTTTAACGTGTCACTATTATTTATATATATATATATATATTAAGTGTGAAATTCCCAACACTCAAGTTATCCAAATAATATAAAAATATTGCTAAGTTGATCAGGAAAATAAATGTTATTATGTTAACGCTATCTAACAACATGCGGATAAGAAAGTAAGTAGTAAAGTGTGCAAAACATCCTTCACATGCAAAGCCTCGTCATTCAAATTTAAACACAATAAAGTTTTTCCATTATTGTTTAAAAACTTAATTCATACCGAAAATAACGATAACACAATTTAAACTTGATAATGACAATTTATTTTAGACATTTGAGTACAACAATTTAGAAGCATTTCAGACAGCAGTTTATTCCAACAAATATATTAGCATTTATTTATTTACATAAAAACTATAAAAGCCATTTACAATGACATAAGTATATTTATAACATACTAAAAATAGGAATTCTGTTTCCACGTTTATAGACACCGACAACAGCAGTTTAACAATGTGGATACACCATTCTTAATGTGTCTGTGAAAGAAACTGTTTTTAGCACTGGAGTCCTTTGTACTGGTAACAAATTTGGAACAACACAAGATGTTGGTCTTGGAAATAAATAACTGTAGTCAGTGGTGAGATGGCGAGAAGAGTTTTTGTGTGGAGAAACTGTAGATTTGGCCATAATACTGTCAATGCTGAACGAACACTTCTGCGTCTTTTGCTCTGGCCTTTGCGCAATTTCTTGAGATTCCTGAACATTAATGTTGAGAGTCTGATATTGAAAATATGGAGGTGGCACCATTATGCCATCCGGCATTGGCAAATATCCAATAGGATTAGCCTGGGCTGGCACTGACCCCGAAACGCAGTAAGGTCGCCCATATGGTCCATAACTTAACGTTGGGTGGTAAAGCACTAGGCCATCTTTGGTGAACTCCGGTTGGTTTCTTTTAAATCTTTTTCTTCTGCGCAGAAAACTGCCATTGTCAAACATATCTTCGGACGCGGGGTCCAGGGACCAATAGTTCCCTTTACCCGGGTTCCCGGGCTCTCTCGGGATTTTGATGAAGCAGTCGTTAAGTGACAAGTTGTGTCTGATGGAGTTTTGCCAAGCGGGGAATTTCTCCTTGTAGTATGGAAACTTGTTGCTGATGAAGTCACAGATCCCGCTCAGCGTCAGTTTCTTCATCGGACTCTGGAGGATGGCCATGGTTATGAGAGCGATGTAGGAATATGGGGGTTTGACTGCAGAAGTTTGCTTTGGGACAGATGTTGCAGAGGCCTCCGCGTAAAAGCTGTGTTCGCTTTCCCCAGAAGACTCGGTCTCTGAATGGTCCATGTCCGATGAGCCCATCTCCGATGTGTCCTTGCGAGGCATAAAATATTCTCTGTCGCTGTGGTCTCCACCAACAATGTCTATTTCATCCTCTTCTAAAGAGATGGGAGTTCGCTTGACGTCTTCGTAATCATTGGAAAGGGTCATGATTGTGGACCCAAATGTAGAAGAGGTGACCTGTGGTTGGTAATGGTTGTGGCTGGTTTGCAGGACTGGTGGAATAGAGGGCTATTTATGAGGGGCCACACACACACTGTCTTTGGTCTGTGGATGGTCAGACCAATAGGAGCAGAGTGTCACCACAGGGATTCGGGACAGTTGGGCAGGTGTGGGGGGCTTTGACCTGCTTTAAATATTATATGTATTTATATTATATAA
>JAZGTK010003471.1:0-27293 GCA_036877625.1 Ambastaia sidthimunki
AAGAAGCATATGGGCAATAACACACCTCTATGATGGTTGGATTGGTCACTTGCTCAGCCGTCGGTGAGCCATAGAGGACTCCATCACTATGTGGAGTTCTCTGAATGTACCGCAGCCATCCAGGCCTGTCTGGATAGCCTTTAAGGTTGGTGTTAAATGTGATTGGGTCATTACTAGCGTCACCTGAAATAAAAAAACAACATTTTCATAAGTCTTAAAGTTCATCCAAAAGAATCTCAGAAGATTACAGACTCAGTCGCCATTCACTTCTAATGTATGGAAAAAGATACAATAAAAGTGAATGGTGACTCAACATTCGGACTTTTTGTTCCATGGAATACAGAGAATCAGAAATTAGCATGGATACTAGAATTGACCAATCAGGATGCAGGACTGTCTGATCATCTGAGTAAGTACAACAATAAATGTACCTGCTTTTGGATATGGAGGGAACTCCCCTTTAAAGTATTCTCTCTCTAGCACATGGACAAAGAGCACTCCGGCAGAAGGATACACAGTGCGGTCAGCATGGGACTTAGAGAGGATAGTGACCACTAGTGCAGAGAAAAATGACAAAAGAGTTATTAAGCACAGTTTAATGACAACTATAGTTCGCAGTGTAAAATAACTGACTATCAAATAAAAAGCGTTATCTTACAATCTAGGGATTAATAACTGAGAGTATTTTAATAGGGATTATCCTTATTTTGGATTCTCCTTATTATCATTATTTTGTTTCCAGCTCCAATACTTTATATATAATGACTATGTTAACTTAATATGAATTAGTATTTATTTTTAGTCAGTTTATGTAATAATGCGTGTATCTTGCCTGAATTAAAATTTTAACATATAGAATTTGGGTAGGAATGGGTGAAAAGGAATATGTTATGTGAGCAAGTGGGTGGGTGTGTCTTGGGCATTAGGCCACTGAGCCTCATTGGCTGATGAACAGCAGTACAGTGAGTCACAATCTCTAAACATTTAAACATTCCACATTCCTTCTCACACACCGCTCCCCCTCCCTCACCTGTCATATCAATCCCTGCTCACTGACACAACACATGCACACAAACACTTCTTATGCAAGCATCATTTAAAAGTAAAGAGGTAGTTTTGCAGCGGTTTTATAATAGGTTACTGCTGGAAGGATGGCTGCATGCCTTTTCAGTCTCTTGCACCTCTCTGGTTTTAGTCTCTCTCTTTTCTCACTTCCATGCTGGTTTTTAATCATCACAGAGGCAAAGCTACTGCAGCACTACACCACAGAGGCACAAAGATCCCTTCATACCATCAGACACAAAACAGCCACAAAAGGCAAGGCGCATGTATAAAAGGAGGCTGTTTTAAATACTGAGTCAAAGTCTTAAACAACGCTGATCATAAAGTCTAAAATAAATGATTAATCACCATTTAGGTTGATCTAAATTACTTTGCTTTAATGAAAATGAAAGCTAGACTATGGAAATAACTACTTTACTAATCAAAGATCACAGGAATCCAAGCACTCAGTTAATGTAAAAAACATGCACTGCAAAGAGCCCTGAGATCAGCTGTGTCATTAAAAATGTCAAATGGTTATATCCGTGTCACATATTGATCTGTTTTCAGGGGGGTTGATGACTGGATTTGTATGGGGCCGCAGATGCATGCTTTGAATAATTGTACTGCCAGATGGTTAACACTGTCACGCTGTGGGTGACCTTAGCCCAGAGCCCAGTATAAACCTGATAGCACATCACAGGTGCTATAAAATGATCAGAATAATACTATGTGAACACAAGGCCAACTGAAGCAGTGGAACAACACAATATTCTAATAGATCAACCATTAACAGTTAATACCAAACTATTTGACACTAGGTAATGGCAAAGCAGCCCTACACACACACACACATCCACAAACACACATTGCATACATTTTACACACAAGCCCCACAGTTTAAATGGCTAATCCTGGTTTATGCATCTATGGGCCGACCTTGGGTGGGCCAAATGAGGATATTTATCATGTGCCCACTAAGAAACTAAACTTTCTCTCTCTCCTTCCATGGCAGTCTGGGATGTCCTATTGAACTGTCGGACCAGCTCTGCGCTGTCTTCTCTTTCCGGTCAGGGAAAATTCATGAGCTTTACGGTTCATTGGAGGAAAAACAGTGCAGGCTAATGGAAGGGTTGCGAGACAGTGGACGTGTAGATGTAACTATTCAAAGTACTACTGCCTGGAAGTGAATGTTATCTCCAGTGAATGTCATTACCAAGCTGCAGTCAAGAACATACTGAAGGTAAAGTGAGAGAAAGGTGTTCATTCACCAGGTAATACAGATTTTCATTTTGATACATATCAAGAACTGTCAATGTATTTAGAATTAACAAAATAAAGGCTAAATCTATTAAGCACATGAAGTTTTATTGTGCAAATCATTAGAAAAACATTAAGGGCACATTAGGTTATAAATAAACTACAAACAGTAGTCTTGTTATTGCACGTTGTTTACATTCTTAGTTCACATTATTAAACATTCTGCTTTAATAAATAGACAAGGAAGGTAAATTATGAAAACCATTTAGCAGGTTTGCAGGTGTTAAGTCCAAAAGCTTTACGCAAGAAAGAGCTCCGTGCTTGTTATGACACTCCAAACACATCGGCGCTGTTTCAGCACTTAGTGAGCAGCCTACCGAGAAAACATTTTTGGGCATCATCGGCGCACGCAGCCTTTTAAGCGCCTCGAAACGCTCCTGATGTCTAGGTAGGTAGCTCACTAGATTTAGAAACGCAGCCAGTATCTCCAATCACTCACCGCCACTCTGAGACACAGATCTCTGTTTGGAGTCAACTAAAGCCCGGTTCTGACCGTGTATGCCATTGACGGAACCAACAATTAAGGCTTTTACAACGGAAACAAAACAAAATGGAGAAGAAATATGTAATATAACAATGCACTTGCAAAATAACGTCGCCATCTCACACGATTCTGCTGTTAATAAGGAAAAAATAACAAATACATGTATGTTGCTGGCATTTAGCTCTCGGACTATCCTAGGCAAGTTTAAAATAATACAACTAGTTGCATTGGCTATATGAACAGCAACTACACGCAAAGCAATTAATACATGGTGTCTAATATAAACGGTTAAGTGAATTTAACCCAAAGGGAATTATCCTGGTGATGTATTGCACTCGGGAGCTATTCTGTTAGCCACCAGGCTAGCTATCATCCTACGGGAAATACGCGGCTATTTCTTCCAATGTCTTTAATTTAAGCCTACATATACGTACCCACTATGAGCCGCACGAAAACGCCAAGCGAGGCCATCGTTCATTTGCCGCCGTGATTGTGAACATCACAGGTTTGGAGGGTCGCTGGTGGTCCTCGGGATGTGACAGCCATAAGCATCATCCTCAGCTGCTCGGATTCCTCCCACTCAAATCGTTGTGGTGGGAGCTGACGGGCGCTGGTTGGCTGAAACATCTGGCGCAGATGCTGGAAAAAACTTACAACCGCTATTTACAGGGAAAGCCCGTTAGAACGAAATGGAAACATATGTACTGCATGAACTATAGTAGTCAGTACAGTCTTGTAACTTGCAATAATAGCACTATACAATGAAACAAAAATATTTATAATAATATTAATAATGTGTCATTTCTGTGCTCCTCCATAAAATAAACAAACAAAGTGCATGTACATAATATAAATACATAATACATGTACATAATAAAATACATTATATTTAATACTGCTACTAGTAATAATAACAATAATAATATTGTGTTATATTACGTGCGTGCACTTAATTTGTTTTATAAGAAGCATATTATTATTATTATTATATGTCATTTCATGCATGTACTTCATCTGAACTGTTTAATATGAATGAATTATTAATTATGTCAATAGGTTCGCACAATAGCAGTGCAAGGGGTGACTGATTTTTGTATTTGGCTTAGGGACCTCATGACAGATGTGCCCTATAAAAGGCAGTGTTGTATACAAACACAAGAGCTCTCTAAAGGTTTTGGAAATAACACAGGAGGCTCCCCCTCCCCTTCCCCCTTCCATCAAGCCCCATAAGCTCTAAAGATGACAATGAGATAAGGTCTATTAAAATGTATTCAACCCCCTGTGGAGAGACTGAGCAGACAGATGGCTATGCTGTTTGTAATGCTGCACAACTGGACAGTCTAGGGAGGACCAAGGGTAATACAAACCCCCAAGTCTGTAAGTCTGTATTGTGTTTTTCTACCTTATTAAAAAGTGATACCAGGCTGCATTTTGTGCCATCAGGATTTTTGGTTGCTAGGCAACATTCCCAGATGACTGGTGATACACTGTAAAACGTGGTAATCGTTAGTTACTACCCCAAGGTGCCATTTACCTGACTTAACCCTAAAACTGCTTTTGCTAGTGCAACCTGATGTTCTTTCCTGATGTTGATTCATTCATGTTATGTTTGACTGCATAAACTGATTTAGATGTTACCATGTGAGACACTGTTTTTAGACAAAACATTTTTAGTGTATAGAAATGGATATGTATTACGAAATCATTTACAAACCTCATGAGGGTGTAATAGCGTATTTCTCCTGTCTATCATGCTATTTCCAACACAATTTAGCATTTTAATAAATTCCTGTGACTGTTAATACAAATAGTGTTGAGATTTAGGCAACGTACATTGGTTTTAATAAAGAAAACAGCAGTTAACAGAATCAATATGGATTTTTTATGGTTTCAAACACTAATAACTGGCTTTATGCCGCTCAAGCTTCAGAACATATTATTCTGCTGATCAGGATCCAGCAAGTTGAACCAGACATAAAATACACTGTATATTTCCCTGTATACACCAAAACAATCTCGAACCCAGCAATACTTCATTTTAGTTAATCTAATTGTAGAAGGATAATTGATCAGCTCATCACATCATAGTGAATCCACCCTTGTCACCATATGGCCTTGCTGCACTTCAACACAACCACTGTAGTTATTATGCTGCTATTTTAATTACTTTTTCCTTTGCCAGACTGCAGTTTGTTAGTCCCCAATACGGCTTAATGGACTGAACCATTCTTGAAAATGAGGTTACACACCTGTCAAATGGTGAAGACTTTCTTCAAAATAATGCGTGTTAAATAAGTGATTTTATTGTGGCTGTGAAGTAATTTAACGAAATACAAATGTAAGCCGGTAATATATTTTAGTTAATGTGATAGTGTGACTGTAAAAAACAAAAAACGACGGCATCACCCCTCGCTCGCGATGGCGTTGTCTATTCGTTTGTGTGTGTGTGTGTGTGTGTGAGAGGGAGAGAGTGAGTGTTTGTGTGTAAAGCCCGGCTTGCATGTCATACTGTGTCGATTTTCTGGTAAAGTCATGCATGGCAGCTAGATGCTGTTTATACAGCTGAATGAAAATGATGTTTACGGGGTGTACTAGGATCTGCAATGACGCGTCCATTTCAATGTGATTAATTATTTAAAACAGGGACATATTTATTCTTGAGGTAAATTGCATCAAAATTTGAAGCCGTAGGTAAGTGATTGTTTTGAACATTGGAGCAACAAGGGGCTTAAGCAACACTTCGGTTACTTCTGCTTTTTGTGACCCTGCGTGTGCGTTTGTGTACGATGTTGTATTGCAAGCTATAGATCCACGCTGGAATGAGGTATTTTCTGTGGTAAATAAAAAGGGACCGAGCTGTCAGCTATGCAGGCGATGTGATGTGCGTAACGGTGTGTTCATTTTCTTTACTGCTAATGATAACGCAACGAGTCCCGCTTTTGGCGTTTCTTAGCATATGTTTCGGTTTAAAGGAATGCTTTTTGCATTTGCGTAAAAGATCGTTAGGTTGACCCCATAGATATGATATGGTATATTAGATATAGAATAGATATGGTACATTTAAACAAATGGTCCTTGTAATTATCCTGTGGGATCTGTAATTTATCTCTGTTGCATAAGCTTTTATTACTTATATGGGGTGATTATTTGTGAGGTCGAGCAGCCCGGCAGTGAGGCGATGTTGCAGCGGCGGTCTGCAGTGTGCACGATGGGTGTTGATGGAAGACAGTCTTATTTGTGAGTCATAGCTAGACCTGCGTCGAAAACACGTTGTTACATTGGCAACAGTTTTTAAAACTGTAATTTTTCAAGTGGTCCGTTGGCCCTTATGGCAAAGTGATGATCATGCATATTGATCATATAGCTGTGGACTATTAGAGCCAATGCAATGGTAGCCTCCAGCATCCAAGCCCATTTTGATGTGCAGTGTTTACACACTGATGTTCATAGTTCCTTAAGTCCCATAAGACCAAACATTTTGTCAGGCAACGTATATGTTATTTATATGATAACATTTATTTTGTTTGGCAAAAATACTGTATAAATGTGTAATTTGTAACTACTAATAACATTTTTGCACATGTGTTTTAGGTCCCCTTCTATCCCCAACAAAATGTGAGATTGCACCAAACAAACACATAAAGAAGGAATGTTACTGTGTATTTAAAAAGACCTCCATTGTCGAGGCTAAAATGTTGAAGACGGAGGCTTCAGCAGAGAGGAATACCCTGAGGAGTGCTTCCCCACACCGGAATGCCTACAGGGCAGAGTTCCAGGCTCTAAAGAAGGCCTTTGATCAGCCTAGACAAGATGGAGATCCCAAACTCAAAGACCAAGAAGGGGTCAGACAACCTCGAGGACGGCAGTATGGGGCCCATGTCAGTCGTATCAAGGACATGTTCATGCAGATGGGGACTGAGAATACCAAGTCCAACAAACAAGGAGGGGATGAGACCTCTCCACAGAAGCTCACCAAGCCCACAAACTTCGTCAACAGGGCGGATGGGTCAGTAATCAAGTTCCAGCATGGTACTGGAGAGAAGACAGGTGGTGGCCATCACAACTCAAAGTTCTCAGAAACAAGAAAACTGTTTGAGCAGAGCTCCAGAGACGCTTCACAGTCGCCTGTGTACTCTTACGGCAAAGACAAGAGGGGTTCTCATGAACATTTGGATGACTGGCGGGGTGCACGTTCAAACAGAGGCAGTACAGACTCTTTGGATAGTCTTTGCTCTAGAACAGAGGCCTCATCACCCACTGTGAGTCAGCTCAGTGCTGTGTTTGAAAATATAGACCAGCAGGGCTCTGGTGCTACATTCAGAAGAGGGTATAGTGGCGGTAGAGGTCTATACTCCCCAGATGGGCTACACAGGCAAGGGGATGCCAGTGAGGATGATACCAACATGAGACAGTCTCCATCATGTGGGTTTTACAGGACACGAGTAGGTAACAAGCACAATCTGCCAGTTTCTTCCTCTTTAGAAGATCTTCTCACTCCAAGCCCTCTGTCAGAGGCAGCAGATCAGGTGAAACCAGGTGAGAAGAAGCCTCAAGAGGGATCAGCAGAGACAGAAAGTGAAAGAGTGGATGCAGGTGCTCCTGATGTGATTGATAGATCCAATGAACCAAAACACAGAGTGGAGGTGAACTCAACAGACAGTGTGGAAAATTCCTTGATTTCGGCTCAAGTCAATAACACTGCAGTTTGTTACAAAACTTCAGGAAATTCCACTGAGTCTGCAGCCACCAAGGTCCACAAGGACACAGACGAACATGTAAAGGAAGAGTCTAGCCGGATTACAGAGAATCAAGTAGAGGAAACTACAGAGAAATACTGTGGCAATGAGAGAGTTATTTTCAATGCAGATGGAGATGCCTGCTATCAGGGCTGGGGAGAGAGCTGCACTGACCCAGAGGATGACTTCTATGATGATGACTTTTCTTATGACCCTGGATCAGAGATCACAGAGCTTCCAGGTCTTCCAGAGGAGAACAAGGATGATATTCCATCAAAACGGAAAATTCGATTCAGTTCTTCTTCTATAAAAGTAAGTTATTGCTTGTGGTTTAGTGCTTGCTTTAAATCTGAGACCATATTGAAGATCAGGGATTGAGAATCTAGAAAGTTTTGGAATTTTAAAAACATTTGAAGTAAAGACTTCATATGATCTAAAGTGAATAAAATTTTTTCTCCTCCATTGTTGATTACGAATCAAAGTAAATTTGTTACATTACATCATAACATCACACAATGTACTAGTTGTAACATAATCAAATCATGCTAGTGTAACAGATTATAGGTTTTACACAAAGTGTGTAATCAGTGCCAGCTGTAATGCATTCCTTTAGAAATTAAGAAATTTAAAACACCAAGACGTTCAGAAATTCATGTTTTCTCAATTCAGTTTTTATCTTATTAACATAATTGGTAATGAAAATTTGGTATATTAGATATATGCAAAATAAAAGCATTTTCACTTGTGGTGTCAGACACCAATGGATTCTTTCATTTCAATCTGTTCAGGTGTGTTTTGATTTTCCTAAGCAGATGTTCTTATAGTGAAATGGCATTGTGTTATTGAGTTCTGGTTGTTTATCTCTTCTGAAAGCATAGCCATAGATAATTGAATCTATAGAGTCCATTAAAGCCCTTTTTATTGATTCCTCCAAAATAGAGTAAGAGCAATTCTCTATTTTGCCTGCTTTTATATCAGTGTTGTGTATATACAGAGCAGCAGACAGAGCAGAGGCCCACTCATGCCTGTAGGGAGATGAACACATATATTTCTGTCCTGATGGGCTTTTCTGGCTATTCCGCCTCTCACTTTTCACATCATCACTGTCCATCCTCATGCTTGTCAATCCTGTGTACACCAGGATCAAGTCACGCTCCCATGAGAACATGGAGAGCTGCTGCGTTCGCAGCTTATTCCAAGGTGAAGCGTAAAGGTGGAAGTCTTTTAGTCGCTTGTGTCTTACAGGAAGTTACAGAGTCACTTGTTTGGGGGGGTGTAATACAGTACAGTAGTAGTTAAGTTCTTTGAAATGCATTGTACAGTTGATTAGAACTAAACGTAAATCACTTAGCCTAGCGTTTAAATCAATTAACTTTGATTTGCCAGTATAATGACGCTGCTGCAGACTAGCTACTGTTTGCTTTATTGACATTGATTAGCTACGATATCACGAAAATCATTGTTGAATGTTTGAGCTGCTGGAAATCTGTTTACAACTCCAGCTATTAACTCCAATCAGCAGCTGGTTGGAAATAACTCGAGAACAAACGTTACTTTCATCTGGATCAGTCCCATTAATACCTTTAAACAGTGCTGGACTGGTTCTGCCTCTCGTTGGATAAACATGACGTTTGCCTGCTAATCTCCCTCACGCGAGCTGAATTTCAGCCAGCAGTCGTCCACCGGTATTAACTGAATTAAAATTTCATTATTTCTTGTGCACCCTTTTCTAGTTCTTGAAGTGTATTGTATTCTTGGAGACCTTTAATCAGATCACATCCCAATGCAATTCTCAGTTTGAATTCTTAGATCAGGCAGCTAATTATAAACGTGGAATATAGGTCTTTGCAGATGGCAATGTAGTTAAACATATTGCAGATTAAGTATGAGTCTCTTTACAGGCCTAGAGAAAAAGACTTTGACACACTGGCATCACTGATCTGTCCTTTAGTGCTGTTGATTCATAAATATTCATGACCTAAAGATGAATTAAAATGAATTTGCATGCTCACAGGTGGAGAAACTAGAAAATACCAGCTATTGTTTGAAATGACACGTTACCGGCTAGGTTAACTGTCAACTCGGCTGAACCGTCTTGGTCAATAGCTTGACAAAAAATAACACAGCTCTTTTTACATGAGTCAGGGCATTTGGAACACAGGCCACATGGTTTTTCTGCAAAAACAGAGGAAGTAAGAGTCTGTGGTCTATGCTTAAACTTGAGAAGGACAGATTTGTCCATTTATTTGACTAGTCCAGCATGAGAAGTATGGACAGCATGGGACATTACATAAAGATGTTAGTCATTAATCATACGGAATGTTCTCTCCTGCTTATACTGCAGTATTGCTCTGTTTCTCATAAAGTGGATGATTCCCATATTAAAGCTTTGTAAAGCCTAATGATTCTAGACTTCCTGTGAGAGGCTCTTGTCCAGGCAACTCAAACTTCCCTTAATTGTCCCTAAAGCTTTCAGGTTTATTAGTTGCACAAAGTTAATAAGAAAATCCAGTAATTTCATGCAATAAATCATGCATATTTATTCTCTACATCAATGTTTAACTTTGACCCATTAGGTTAAATGGCCTACAGTAGCTCAGTGGTCCACATCTAGGAGCCAGACCAGGTAAGCTTTAATAACGAGGACATGGCATCCAGTAGCCCTCTGCTTGGCTGCTTTGTATAGGAATATTAAGCAAATGGGATGGTATATTCTGGTTACACAAACCAATTTCAGTTCTTTTGCAGGCTTCACTAATCGTGTTAAAAACAAAAGCATGTGCCTCACTATAGCAGAATAAGAAATGGGGAAGCAAAAATGTTGCATGATCATGTGAAAGTGTCATAACAGGGTCAAATGTAAATGGTGGTCTTAGTGGAACTATATTTTAAAATTGTGTTTTGATCTACTAATGATAAATTGGTGTTGTTTAAAAAATTTTCATATTACAATAATACATTCAATTATTGTGTGCAGAGTAACCAGATCTTACTAGGCAAAGCATAAAGTGTGTGTTTGTACAGTATGTTGTCGTATTTAAAAACAGTATTTTACAGTATGTGAAAGTGTAAAAATGTGTGCTTTTTGTATCACCCACAATATTACTATCCTCTGGCCTGAATTGCACTTAAAACTGAAATAAATTATGGAATTACAAGTGTTAAATTCGGCCTCTTACAACATATTTATTCCCTCTTTGATTCTCTAATAGAATTAAATGGTTTGAAAGACTGGAAGGCAATTGAATGACTGCTGAAATGATTCAGTGATTACACACTGCACTCTGGTTTTGCTTCAGGAACAGATTTTGATATTAAGTGGCAATCTAACTGTCCCAATAAGAAGGGTTTTCTTGTTAAAAAAATTCTAAATAATGAATGTATTAATTTTCCCTTTCCATGCTTTTTGAGAATTAGGGCATGCCATGCAAGCATGTTAGCATCTGACCATTTTGGCTAAGTTTTATAAAGTGCACCAAAATAATGTAACAGAAACACCAGTTAAAATCTATTGCTTTGAGGGATTTTAGATCAAGGTATTTTTGCAGAAGCGAATGAGTTTGGAAAATGGCGTATCTATCTATTGTGTACCTGAAGACACCCCACATTGTGATTTCATTGTGATTTTTATGTAAACATGCTAACGTTTTGTTACTCTTTATGTAATCAGTGGGAAAGTGAAACAAGCAGTGGCTTCAGTCTTTCTCTCATTTGTTAAATTTAAGCAGAGCTGTCAGAAGCTGTCGATGTGCAGTTTATCTCGTGAGCACAGTTCAGCTACACAAAACATGAAGCAATCAAGCATTTGTCTGGTTCTCAGGACAGCGATTTTGAAACTGTAGTCATTGGCAAAGGTCTGTCCCACAATGCATTATTAATGATGTGGTATTTTTTGTTTGCTTGTTTCTCTGACATCTGAAACCGTTCGGAGTTGAATTTTTAACAGCTGAGGAAACAGAAGACGGCCATGTGCTTCTGAGGCCGCACCATTGCATCGGTTCGTGTCAGGCACTAATTCTCTCACAGCCCATCGCTGAATGTATCAGAGAGTATTGTTCCTGCTTTTTCCATGCTGGAAACAAGGAGGGGTTCAGCGCTGACACAGTGTCCTGTATTGTTATGAGACAGCCAGGCCAAATGTGCTAACTGTGTGTTTACCCAATTGTGCAGAGTGCCAGTTTCCACTCTGTGTGTCTCGTGTGTTTGGGGCATAGTGTACTAATTGAATCATTTTAAAATAATGTTTAAATGACATAATAAAGACAAATATGTTCTTTGCTTATTTATACTTTAAATGGAACTTTAAATGGTCGGTGTCCATTACAATAAACATTGTTAATACTAGGTAATTCCATATTCATGTTGTTTTTAGTAAATTAATATAATTATTGTAATACATTTTAGTAAATTAAGAGTAAACAAAATTTATAAATACAAAAATACATTCTAAAAATATACAAACAAATTTTTTGCACTCTTAATAAACTCTGAATTTGTGGAGCTATATGTTACATGTATGCATTTGGCACACGCTTTAATCCAAAGAGATTTATAGTGAATTTAGTGTATACATGTTATCAGTATGCGTGTTCCTCTACATAGCTTATTAACTAATGCAATAAATCTTTAACATGAGGAAAGTCTAGTTTTGAATGAATGTGTATAATTATTGTGTATGTAGGTTTTCCTAATACACAATGCTGGCACGTATACTCAGCTCATAAATGTAACGCTCTAACCCACTTATGTGGTCAGTTGATGAATTAAGTATTCATTGGACCTTGTTACTGGTCATGTGAGCAGACTCAGCCGACATATTTGAGAATGAGACATAAAGTAAGCAATTGTTTGTCTCTTGTTTATCCTTTTGTGCTGGGAGCTCTTCTCGCGTTGTTAGTGTGCTAAGTGTTGGTGGGTGGTGAGGCCCCAGAGGTATTTCCACAAACACAGGATTAGTCAGGGGCCAAAATGCCATTCCATGGCAGATAAGCTGCATAAAGAGTCAGTGGATTGCTGAAGTGAAGAAGAAAATAAACACAAGGTTGAAGTGGCTGTGAGCTTCACACACATCACAGGACTAGTAACTCTTTTGACTTGAGGGTTTCATATCACCTGACTCATCAGTTCAAGTGTCCTGCATGGCCAGAGTGCTTCTAAAGTAGTTAAACGATAAAAGCTTTTGAAATAATGCAACGTCTTATTAAATATTATATGCTCTCTGCTCTCAGCACAAAGATGAATGAGTAGCAGTTTTTATTTATTTAAATGATTAGCATTAGTGAACATTTTTGTATTTAAATATAATTGTGAAAATTTAATCAGACATTTTAGGTTAGCTTAGCGACACATTCTTAAGAAATGATGCATAATCTGAAACATTGTATTTATGTTTTTATATGTGAAAGTATATATGTGAACCAGTGATCAGAAGCATTTTATGCAGTTTGTTACTTATTAATGAAAGTCATTATAAGTGTTACAGGTGAATTAGATTAATTAAAGATTAATGTACCTCGTTGCAAAATAAGAAGTATGAATATTTAATTTATGATTACTCAGGGTTTTTTTCCTCTTGCCTAAATAACATAATAGACGTACTCATATGGCTTTGACAAAAACCTGATGTTGAAACAGGAAGTGCATCTATTGTTGGTTTGGAACTGCTTAAGCAATGAGGAGTGCAGGACTGCCTGTCTGCACATTCGTCTCTGCAGGCACTCTATGTTGAATAGTTAATCCGCTCAGCATCAGCAGAGACGTCCCTCTGGGAGAGGCCTGCGTTTGCATGTGTGCGGGGTGACGCTGCAGCTGTTGGCACAATAGTCGGACTGCAGGGCTGTTAATGCAATCAGTTGTGATTGGCAGCCAGCGTTACAAATGGCATCAAACACTTTATTTCGATTGGCCCTCTGCATCTGTCCTTCTTTCCTCCATGGCCTGGCCCTCGGTTAATTCTGGACTGTGCCCCAGTAGGATTGCAGTCACCCACAATGCAGCTGGAGACGCGCTGGTGTAATATGGTGCATTAGAGGCATGAGACACGGCTGCTTTACTAGAAGGATGAGAGAAGAGAGGGATGAGGAAGAGAGTGGGAGTAAAGGGATAGATGAGGCTGGCTCAGTTTCACTCATCCCTACAGTTGTGTAGAAGAAAATTCAGTCATCTGAGTCATCTGAGAAAGACATAAAGGAAATGTTTACCACATTTTTCAATTTCAAGGATGCTTATTTTCATACAGTGAAAGTGAATAGTGATCACAACTGCCAAGCTAGACTTTCAGGTTTTCATTTTTTTGATGCTCTATGATATTATCCTTTGTGGAGCTTAACAGCGCCTACCCAGCTAACCTGGAATGTTCTCAGAACACTAGCTAATGTTCTCTCAAAGTTATCATAAATGTTCTTGCAGTAACATGCAGTACGTATTGTTTTCAAAACAATTTCTTTAAAATTCAAATCATGCATTTTGTAGCAGTTAATAAAAAGCTACTATTTATGTTCTTCTAAGGCCTTATATTGCTACAACTATAGAACACAATCTGTAAAAATGTGGATAACATAACAATTGTTTGAATGTGGGTCAGAGGAACCTGATTCTATGTCAGTATGAAGGAGAAACCTCTGTTGAACTTTAGTAAGGACACAGGTTAGACAGAGATGTGGCATGGGGCCGATGTTAGTCCGGGAACCCGATTAGGTGACACAGTTGTGCGTGAAGGTCCTGTCACACCACAGTGCACAGGACCATCGCTTACAATGAATAGATCATAAATGACTGTTTGGGTTTCAGACGATCAGCAGTGTTATAAGGGAAGCACTGAGGCAACCCAAGACATTTCCCACTGACCTCTGACTCCATTAATCAAAAACTGTCTTTAACTTTAGCTATATGTTCTTTTGTGCTACATTTTCCTGTTGAATCCTGTCTCTGATTCTTAGAGATATTCTTAGCTCTGCAAGGCTCAGGTACTCATTGAAGTAATGAAAAAAAGTGTTTTGCACAGCTGTTTTTGTTTTGTGACCTCAAGTAATGTGGACTTTTGATTCTTTTTCTTCCCAGGTGTTCAAAACCTATTGCAATGAAGATTATGACCGGAGGAATGAAGAAGTGGACCCGGTGGCATCCTCAGCTGAATATGAGCTGGAGAAACGGGTCGAGAAGCTGGAACTTCTCCCTGTGGAACTGGAGAAAGGTTAATATCTGCACATCAGTGTCATAAAACAAATATATTTATTTAAAAAATCAAGTGACTTAATTGTCTGCATATAATGATGAGTGGTCGATTGCATTAGACTAAAAATCAGTTACATTACAGGTAGATTGGTCTTTTGAATCTGAAAGGTAATTAATCAGTGAGCATATACATTCATCTTTCCATCTAAATCCAACCCTCTATTGAATTTTCTGTTGTAAGTTTATTGAGTTTGGTCAGCAGTAATATTTGTGCTGTCACTGATTTGTACATGTTCATCTCTTTGTCTCAGATGAGGATGGTCTGGGCATCAGTATTATAGGAATGGGTGTTGGTGCTGATGCAGGCCTGGAGAAGCTGGGCATCTTCGTCAAGACTGTCATAGAGGGCGGAGCAGCAGAGAGAGATGGAAGGTACTGTAAACTAAACCGGCCAATAGCCACACCCACTTAACCTGTTATTGACAACAACAGTGTTTGTCCATAAATAATAGCCGGTTTTCTGCACTGAACGAGTGGGAATGAGTAGTTATGCTAGGCACTGTTTTTACATATTGACTTTCAGTAATGAGACTTATTGTAGTCAGGTTCAGTCAGTCATATTACATAATAGTTAGGTAAAATATAGGTGTTAACTCGTGAAGCACACATGTAACTTACCCTACAGTGTTTTTTTCTGGTGAATTTTGCTTTACTTTTAGAACATTAAATTCCATTCAAGACAGGATAGCAAAACATTTCGTATGCTAATTGGAAACAGACTGAGATTCTCTGAGATTCTGACACTATTGTCTAGGATTACCAAGCGCCTGGAAGCTTTGCAGTCAGGTTTCAAAAGGACAATTCAATGGACAGAATGTAATTTCCTCCACCATTAATCCTCTGGCTGTCTTTAAACTCTGTGCATATTTTGCATTTTTGCATAGAGGAATAATCATTTTCTGCTTTCAGGGATTATATTATAATGGAGACGTTGCTGTATGCATGTGAAGGTCAAACTGTGCTTACAGCAGGCTCTTCAGATGCACATTAGCATTCAGTCTCACACTCGCCCCTCTACCTGCTCGCCCGAATAACAGACAAGATTTGCCAGGACCCCATATCCAGACAGAAAACAAGGGGCAAGGCAATTAGTCAAACTTACAAAGCTCATTCCAAAAATCCCACAGCTGGGGCCCTTCATGCAAATACTGTAGGATTCTGAAAATTATATCATCACATGTTGTTAAGGAGATTACTTGTCCTTATAAGTAGCTGTAATTGTAATTCCTTCTGTCTTGTGAGAAAGACTGTTTAGCTGCTTAATGAAAGAATGTGACCACCAACTTCCCTGTGTGACATATGAATTGTGTTTATATAAGAACTGGGGTTATGAAGCTTTTTCTGATACAACTGTTGCAACAAACAGTATAAACCATAAAAAAATTATTAAAGTTGCCAAACCCCTTTCTAGGATGTGTCCTTCATACAGCTGCATATTTTGTTAATTGGAAACAATTATATCTTGAAAAGGCCTCAGGCACGACATAATTAAACATTTATATAATGCCATCTCAGAATGACAGGCAAGAATTGTACTTTTTTAAACAGTTTTAGAATATTTTTTAGAATTTTTACAATAGTGCCACAGTCACAACTGTTACAAAATCTAATTGTTTCCTTCATTTTCCACAGAATTAAGGTGAATGATCAAATAGTGGAGGTGGATGGCACCAGTCTGGTGGGAGTAACGCAGAGCTTCGCTGCTTCTGTGCTGAGAAACACACAAGGAGTGGTCAGGTATAACATCACATTTATTTAATTATTTCCAGGTTTGTTCTTTAGGGGCAAAGAAACGCTCGACCGAGTTCAAAGGAACAGTGCAATGTAAGAATGACCAATTTTATTATTTCTGTGTAAAATAGATACAGACCTTTAACACAGAAACAGAGTTTTTATTAGTGTGTCTGAACGCTCCTTAGATACGGCTGAACAGAGCCTGTCTTTGAAAAGCATTGCAGAAACACTAGGATGTCACACTGTGAGAAAACAAGGCTATCCATTAACAGTCGGAGAGCACAGCGTGACGGAGTGTGTTGTTTTTACGGGAACTGTCATATTCTACTTCCTCTGCAAAATTTGTAAATATAAACACACACAGTCACCTCACGGCTTGAGGCTCAACAATTACCTCTGCTTTAATGTGCAAACGTTGCTGCTTAGAATTCAGAATTCTCTTTTAATCTGATTTATTCTCATTTCATTATATTCATCAATTATTTTTAACAACCATTATTTTAAGATGAATTTTCTTAAGGGAGATGGAGGCTTAGACATGGCCGACTAGACTGTATCACTGTATCAAATGTTGCTAGTGGACACAGTCTATGATGCGTCTCATGTCATAGATCTGATCCACAATGCAGGAACTGGCTAAAAACTGCCCATTCTGACAGATCTGCCATTCAAATCTGCCAACCAATCACAGTTTGTTTTGTTTATACGTGTCATTTAGAGGCGGTTTATCAGAACATATACCATCAAGAAAGTGCTTTCAGTTTCAGATGTACAATGTACATTATTCAGTCAGTAAAACAGTGAACAGTTGGTGGGCCATCTTAGACTACAGGAAACACACCATATATGTGTGTAAACTTTTATCAATCCAGGTTCTTATATTCACGCTTTCCTTGTAATTCTTCTCCTGTGTTCTCACTGAGGAGGCGGCGTGGCCCAGATTCTGCATTTGTGCTATATTTAACCTACTGGAGGAATTTGACAGGTCTTAAACTGTGTCTGCTCCAGTGACCACCAATAAACATCTGGAGATCAACTCTATTAAAAGTGAATCAATGCTGTGATGGTTCAGTGTCAGATTCAGTGTTTTTTAGTAGGTTTGGTAGGAACGCTTCCTCACTAGATGAGGCGATGCATATATTCTAAAATGCGTCCTGTCACCCCAGATGCATGTGAATATTAATGGTCGCATTTGCCAATAAGAGCGCGTCGTCTCAGAGCAGTTGGGACCTTGCGTGTGGTACAGAGTCGGAAGAACTGTTTCCAGGTCAGCTGCGATGCAAGAGCAGCAGAGATGCTCAGAATCATGGGGTATATTGACCCAGTTGTTGCTTTGGATGTAGATCAAATTTAGGCCATTGACTGTGTCTAATGCAGGATGATTAGAACTCCCTGCTGTACACGCTCCTGCTGTTTCTCCTTTTCTCCTTTTGGATTGTGTAACGTAAAGTTGATGAAAACAGCACAGAATAAGGTGAATGTTGTTTAATGAGCCTTTTTAAAATGAACTTAAAAGTGCTGCGTTTCTTCAGTGTTAAAATACTTTCTCCTATCCCAGCTTAATAAAGAAAGACAACTGAAAGTGAGTTTTTTAGATTGATTTTGTGATGTGTTTCTCTGTAGCATTAGCAAAACATTTGTTTGAGTGGTTTAACTAGTCGGCTTCTGGTTTAGCTAATGGCAGGAGTTTTAGGCTTAAATTTTACAATGTAAACATCTAAGTGTATATAAGTATAGCAGAGTACGCTAACATACACATTAGATGCCTTACTGCTAATAGGCATGGTCTAATAGTCCTCTATTTATTGGAGGTAATTTTGCAGTAAATGTTGCTCTGATATTTCTTTCATTTTTAGTTAACATGTTGTACAGCTCTATCATTCACTTCACGTTAGTCATTTATCACATTTTTTTTTTTTAGAAAAAATGACTTCAACCATCCAGGATCCATGAAATATAGGTCATACACAATTCACCAGCAAAGTGAAACTGAAGACATTTTAAGAAAAGAGCCTGACATATTTCACGTCATTGAAATAAAACCTTTTTTTGTATCATTCTCTGTTTAATAGAATGACACTTCCACCTTTCATACGCACCTCATTTATTTAAAATCTCTTCTTCATCTATCATTTGAAATCAGTCTCTTAGCTCCTATTTTCCATACTGCATTTGATCAGGATGCCCCTCCCTTCTAATTGGTAGTTGGTATGTCTTTGCAGGTTTGTGATTGGTCGGGAGCGTCCGGGACAGCAGAGCGAGGTGGCTCAGCTCATCAGTCAGACTCTGGAGCAGGAGAGACGTCAGAGAGAGATGATGGAGCAGCAGTATGCTCAGTACGATGCTGATGATGACGAGGTGAGGACAGGAAAAGTCTCAGATCAGAGCTTGTCTAAACGTGTTACAGCCTGACTGAACAGGTTAATCAGCCATCAAGAGCCAGCTGGAGCAGGTTCAAATGTATTATACACTATTTATCCACGCTACAAGCCTGAACCTGTTACAACTTGTTACATCAGTGCAGCAAGACAGAATCAGTTCTGCTAGTTAAAATTAATATATTTTTTTAACAACTGTTACAACAAATCCTGAATGATAATGATGAATTTGTGAGTTATAATAGTTCCACTGTATGTTATCAGCAGATCTATCTACTCTGCATTAACATTGGTTAATAACATTTAACCATTTGCTAATTTTACTTGTAATGGTTTTGTAATGATGTCACATTCATTTCGTTTCAGAAACGATTTTTGCAAATTGTGATCAGATTTGCCAAGAGGTCTACAATCAAATGTCAGAATTCTTTATGACCTCAAACAGTTCTCGTTAAATTCTCCCAAGACCAAAACTATTACTATATATATTTCTAATTTTGATATCTCCAAATGAATTTTTGACAAAATTGATTCCTCAAATTCTGTTGAGAGCTGATGGGACTTGTTATATTACTGGTAACGGAACAGTTATTGTTTCTGATTAGCAGATTCATGCTTTCCTGAAACAAGAACCACAAGTCTGATTTCATGTCTGTGTGCTGTGTTAGCCACATTGATTTATTTTTGATGGATACAGAGAGGTGCATTACCATAATGCATGCGGTGTTGTCATGATGGTGATATTCTATATTAAATCTCCAGGGAGTGACTGAAGGAAACATTGAATTAATCACCTGCAGTGATTCAGAAATAATCACATCAGTAGTCCAGGCAAAGCAATTTCTACCATATGATTTTCAGGACACAGCAGAATGATGCAAGACTTGTACGTACGAATGCAAGGATGAACTTTTAATGCCTATAATTATTTGTCAGCGATAATCCATGTGAGCGAAGGCCTCACGCATGTTTAAAAGCATCGATTTCTCCTTTAGCTCTGTGTTATTGCATCAAAATCTCACATTATAACTAAGGTGTGTGTTTGGATGCTGATGTCATCCTGATGCAGCGTTCTCTGAGACCAATGATGCAAAGTGGAATGGTTGTATGTGTTGCTCCTGTGCTGTAGTGTCTGGATATTGTGCAGCGGTTGGCATAAATACTGACTGTGCTCTTAAAGTGACTGTGTAATCAGCACTGTTTTATAATTCTGGCACAGGCAGCTTTTCCCAGCAGACAGGCTGCCCAGAAGGAATTATAATAAATGTAGCAGTCCTTGCGTGTGTGTGTGTGTGTGTGTGAGTGAGTATTTGTCTCTTTAACTGTGCCATGCATGTGCTTGAGTGTCAGTGTGTATGTGACAGAAAGTGTCATATCAGTGTCATGCAAGAGGGACCTCACAGAATAAAGGAAGTTAATGTATTCACCGGGGCAGAATGGTGTGAACCTGCCTCAGATTTTTCTGTGCTGTAGAAGCTCCAAAACAGATTCACAGGCTGCCTGCCAGCACTGAATGGCCTTAAAACAGCAGCTCCCCGCAGGGCTTACAAGCTGTAGGAAGGATTTAGAAAGGTTAGTGGTCTTATTGGCATTTAGGAAAAGGAACAGAGTGGCCCCCAAAATCCCCCCCTTCAAAAAAACTGCATTAGACCACATTTCACTGTATTAGGTAACAAATTAACTACCACAGTAAAACAATTTATGTAAATTTCCATAGTATATTTATTATTATGTTTTCTTTTGAAACCTGTAAATATATTGGTTTGATATTTTGTTACCTAACTCTATGGCATTCATACGTTTTAAGTGTGATTTAGGTGAGCAGATACATTCTGGAGATACTGTATTTGACCTTGCTGTTAGTTTCCTGAGACTTTCCTGCAGTAAGGTAACCTCCAGTCTGTTAATAGGTTGGTGACATACACTAATTGAATGTGACACTTCAAAATTAGCTGATTTGTCCCTTGAGGGTATATGGGAGTTAATATTACGCTGATGACAAGACATCTGTGTGCTGTTCCTCATTTAAAAGAACAGTTCTCTCAAAAATAAATGAACCATGTTCTTTTATTCCTGTATGAGTTGATAATGACAATTTATATTTTTGGATGTACTGCATCTTTAAATATGTCAGTTTATGCCACATATAGTGTATGTGAGGTGACGAACGAGAAAGATGAGACACAAATGAAGTTAAAGCAGTACAGTGTTGTGGGGTGATATACGGCCTCCTGCAAGATGGGATCAGTTGATCTGGAGGGGAATTCTCTCAGTGAACAGCCATTCCCTGCAACCAGATACAAGACCCAGCCAAGCAGAACCAACCTTTCTGCCTGCACATCCATCCATCTTATCACTATGATCCACAAGAAAACAGACCATTTAGCTGCATGAATCTTTCTTTATTCTGAAAAGATAACACACTGTATTTTTGAAAGGGTTTTGAGGGTCATTCCAAGTGCATTGCTCTGCATTTATTTCTGTTCTGAGTGGCAGTGTGGTTGCTATGACATTGATAGGTGGTTGCTCTCATGGTCAAAATAATTATTGTCAAAAAATACCGTATAATATACGGTACAATATAAAGTACAGTATGCTTGATTAAGCATATACAAGCATTTGATCAAAGTTTGTTTCAAATGTCTGAAATGGCTGGTACTAGTAATGCAAAATTAGAAACAAAATTTTAAGCTCCTAGGTTCTGTACCGTCTGTTGGATATTGTTCTTTTTAAAATATCATATTCTGGGGACAGTGTCCAGCCTATTAGAGACAGAATCTCTGGTTCACATTGATTGCTCAGTAAAAACAGGGTGGATGTTTATTCCCATGTGTCTGTGCTCAGACAGGAGAGTACGCCACAGATGAGGAGGAGGGGCAGACGGCAGCAGACCGAGACGTGGCCATTGAGGTTTTCGATTTACCTGAAAATGAGGACATCATCTCTCCATCTGAACTGGATGCTACCAAACTCTATCAGAAGTTCAGAGAGGTAAGCCAGTACTGTTTACAAACCAACCTGTCATGACATCTTTATCAACACTGAGCATACAATACGGATAGTTGCATTGATCATATTCATTTTGTCAATACTCAGCTCACCTGTTGAGTTTTGATTTCCTGTCTACAAAACCGTCTGGCCTAAATTCTGTGTATGTGCAGTCAGTTATTTCTGTATTGGTTTGTACCAAGCACCATCTATTTCCCACTATATATAGCTCGGGTAAAGATGAGAGTCTTGTTCTTGGGTCAGAAAAAAATAATAATTGTATCCCAAAGCTTACGCCATTTCTCTTTATTTCCCTTGTCTCTTGGTCTTTCTCCCCTCTGTCATTCTGTCTCTTGAGTGTGGATTTACTGAGAGAGAGAGAAAGAGAGAGGGAGAGAAAGAGAGAGAGTGTGTTGTCATGTCGAGCTGAGCCTCTCTGGTCAGTGCACTCAGAAAGGAAGATTGTCTTTGATCACTCACTCATCTCTCTTATCACTGTGTGTCTCCAGCTGCAGATTAAACACACTGTCACTGAAGCTGAGGTCCAAAAACTCAAGAACAAGGTAAGAGACCACCTAGACCTACAATTCTGATGCATGAATTATTGCATCACAAATGTTGTAATGTTTCCTTTACTTAAAAAATAAATAAAATCCATCCTAATAATTTTTTGTTGTCTATTGCAATAATAGTATATTTCAGATGTGCATCATCACTTTTGCTAGCGAATTTATTTATTTTGTCATAAATACAAATCACAAATTTTTGGATTATTTGGACATGACATCACATCCCTGAATGGTTAAAAATCTGTCTACATTGAACATCATTCATCATAAGATTAAGCTACAAACTTCAGAAAGTTTGTTTTTTAGTTTTTTATTACACTTACTTTAATATTGCAGTGCAGAGCTTTGTGCTTAGCTGTGCTGGGACGCAACAGAACTCATTCTCCTGCACATTTTCCTCTCTGCCAGACGTCTTAATCTGTTATCATTAGTCAGACTGTGTGAGGAGGAGCTGAGCCGCATCTGCACTCAGAAATCACTGCCGCAGTTTCCTCTGCCTCCGACACGCTTGTTGTTTTTTGAGATAACATTGTGTAATCTTCAGTTACACTACAGTATAGTTGGTGATTTTCTGCTTCAGGCTGTATTGTAATTTGCATGTAAAGCTGATGCACACAGTTTCTTATCTTATTGGCGAGAGATTTTCTGGGATATTATGAAAATAAATAGGGTAGCTTCAAACATTTTTGGGTTTATGATGTCATTAAATTAAATTTGATGTATTTTTAATTTATAATACTTTTCTATTCTAGTGGAGACAAAAAGGCAGAGACATTTATATGAAAGCCATTAGTAGACTGATAATACAGAAAAAAAGTGTGTGGCGCTATGAGTCCATTGTTTGTTTGAGCATACCGACCAGCCTGACTGGCTCAGCCAATGGTGTGAGTTTAGGGCAGCCCTTTGCCTTTGTCCAACCAATTGCAGATGGGGCAAGTGTTTGAGAATCTTGTTTAATCTTGCAGAATGAAAACAGAAAACGTTCCATTTTGTGATGTTAGTGGTGTGGAAATGATGCCCTTCACCTTTTAATGTCTGTCAGCCGTGATTTTAGGATCTCGGTATCTTTTACTGACGTTGTGGATTATTAACCTTTATTTCCTCTCTGTTATTCTGTCTCTCTGTAGCTGGCTGCAGTGGAGAAAGAGAAGGTGCGGTGGGAGAGAGAGAAGACGCAGCTCAAGCAAAGCATCGAGGACAACAAGGAGAGGATGCTGAAACTGGAGAGCTATTGGATCGAGGCTCAGACACTGTGCCATACGGTCAATGAGCATCTTAAGGAAGCCCAGAGTCAGTATCAGGCCCTGGAGAAGAAATACAACAAGGCCAAGAAACTCATTAAAGATTTCCAGCAGAGGTACAGCACACGTCTACTGAGATCATCTGAAAAATACAGTATCCTCCAAACATTAGAGTCTTAAAGCATGCTAATTTCATTTCTGGTAATTTCAATATCAGCAGAGAGCTGAATAGAGCAGATGAGAGTGTCTTGATTATATGGTTGCCTACAAAACCTCACAAATGAACTAATTACCATAAATTAGACCAAAAGAGTTCCTACGATTTTACAAGAACTGTTTCAAAGCTTATGCTGCAACATAAAATGTTTATGTTGTGTATACATGTACTTTGTACCATGATTTCTCATGTTCCGTTTGACACACAAATATTGCAGTTGATTAAAGAACTTGTTTTTATGTAGCAGATTGAGAGGAACTTGTTAGTCTTCCTGTCTACAGTGTACATAGACATAAACTACCACTCAAAAGTTTGGAAACACTCACTCATTTTCTATTAATATTTTTAAAACATGTTGAGATTGTATAATGTCTCTTGTGTGATTTGAGTTTAATTCCCATAATGCATTGTGAACTTCTCT
Source organism: Ambastaia sidthimunki (assembly GCA_036877625.1). Classification (NCBI taxonomy): domain Eukaryota; kingdom Metazoa; phylum Chordata; class Actinopteri; order Cypriniformes; family Botiidae; genus Ambastaia; species Ambastaia sidthimunki. Next base: position 24,363 of record JAZGTK010003471.1, read on the forward strand.
TGCCATGTCTGTGTGGCTGAAGGCTGTTATATGAACTAAGTGAATCCTACAGTGTTAATTTTCCTGCATGAGTTGGAACGCGGGCAGCGGAGTGCGTGAAGATCTCTGTAGTCGTATCCATCACAACTCTTTTCCTCCTCTGGACTCTGACTTCCTTTAATAGTGTTAACTCTTCATGCATTATTGCCATAATTAACTGCAGAGACAGTGTGTGTCCAAGCAGACAGAATGGCATTATGGGATGTTTTCCTATAGTCAGTGGTTAGATAGATTTATTTTTGTGGTTTGTGTGATAATTAGACTCTTTGCTCTCAAGGACCTTGAAAAGAGACTCATTCAAAACTAACATAAGCCTCTCTCAGCTGCTATGTTTACTTACATTTGTGAATCTATGTATATTATTTTCCTCTGTCAGAGAGCTGGAGTTTTCTCAGAGAGAAGATGCAGAGAAGAAAAAACTGGAGGAGGTGGAGAAGAATCATTTGGCTGAAATCCAGAGTCTTCAAGTGAGGGTAATGATCCACACACACATCAGACTCACTCCACTGTTTTTCATAGCAACTGCCTCATACTGTGAAACCTTCCAGTCTTTTAGCATTAGTTGGCATATATGGAAAGCTGCAAAATGTGTGACAGATCAGGGGATTGAGATATGAGCCAAACATTGAAATCTTTGCATCAGTTTATAAGCTTCTGCTCGCTCTAGATGTTGTTTTGTTCATCCAGCTACAGTGTTTGTTCACGAGTAATGTGATCTTGTGTAGATTGCTTCACTGGAGTCAGAGCTCATGCAGCTGATGAAACAAAATGGCATCCAGGTAAACAATAACAACAATAGTGCAGAGAGCCGAGCCCAGCTGACCGAGAGACTGACGGCCTTACAGTGTCCCAGGAGAAGTGTGCCTGCAGGAGGTGAGCGTCACACACTCACACACATACACACACACACACACATTATCTAAATGGGGTCATTCCATAGAGTTCTATTGTTTTGATATGCAGCTAGTTAAAACCACTATGACCTAACTCTCAGATTTAACCCTATCAGAAAACTTCTGCATTTTTTGAAGACAACAAAGTTGTCAGGTTTTACTGACTTTTGGGTACACATTTGTCTCCAATATATGGTTAAGTAAACACACACATACAAACACACTCTTGCAAACACCTAACTATTACCGTCACTCTGATGCTCATTAATTTAACTCTCATCAGCCTTTAATTTGACACATTTGCTTAAGCCAGAAGCTCTCATACCCACAAACACACACAGTTCGTACATACACACTCTCATATGCCAGGACACACTATATCAAGAACAGCAGGTCATTTCTTCATACCAAAACTATTAATCGTGATATAGGAGAAGCACAATGCAGGTACCAGATGGACATCATTATGTTGTGACAAGAAACAAATACACATAGTAGGTGGACAGATTTCCGTTTCGGTTGCTATTAGAGCTGTGCTTATCAGAAAGAAAGGAGGAAATGAAAAAATGTTCAGCTGCTGAGAAGGGGAATATTGCAGATATTTAAAACCTGCCCGTTTCCGTGACTTCTATTTAAATCCACAGTGGTAATTGCGAGTCTGTTGTAAACAAATTATTAAATATGTTTCACACTGATAAAGAGGACCAATAAAGGAAAGTAAGATACAATACTTATGTTTTTTTAAATTATAAAAATTGTACAGAGGATATTTCAAATTACATAATGCATGCTAAGTCATTGTTACAAAATGTAACATTAAAATCAGCAACATGGCACTTCATTGTTAGATTATATTCTGTAAATTTGGCAAATATTCTTACTCTATTTAGCAGCTTCTGCGTACATAGCAAGTACACAACCTGTTATTCCTGTGATGTAACAGTATCTCTGTGTAATATTTTTGCACATTTTCCATCGTTTTGAACTCTGACCATGTGATTGCACCCAAATAAGATCCGTTAGCGAAATTAAACCAGTACCATTCACCTCAGATGCTCCGCACTCTTTACCTCACACACTAAAGGGTGCGCTGGCCCTTTAAATCTGCCTGTTCCGAATCTGCCTGTGATCGTTGTGATAAGAGAGGACAGCAGGGAAAAGCTGATTGGATGCATTGTGACTGAATGAGGCAGATTATAAGGAGGTGCTGCCACGGGGATGGCCTCAGTTTACTGAACGGCTCTTCAGCAGGGAAGCACTCAACCCTGTTCCAACAAGAGCCCATTTCATTTCAAATATCTGTGAAGAGCATATGACAGGGGACAGGGCATCCAAATATGTGAATAAAGTGGCTGAAGCCTGCTGTAGGATTATGTTTTTAATCAGCTAAAGTATTCAATATTTGAAAGTAGATTTTTAAATCCGTCTTTTCCCCTCAAAACTGTTGTGTGTAATGATTTCAGTGTTAAAATACTTTCTCTAATTTCAGTTTAATGTACAAAGACAGTGATATGCAATATAATGAACTGGGCTGACAGTGTGTTGAAAAGGGTTCTGAATATCAGCAGACATATCATAGAGAATTGGAGGTTGGGAAAAGAAATTAGCCTCTGTAACAAACTAGCAACACTCTAGCAACTGTAATCTAGGCCTAGAGCATGTCTCTATAATAGAGTTATTTGGTAATAGTTGTTTTGGTGGAGCACAAATAACACACTGCCTCTTAAATATCGCTGTTTTGCAGTCTTTGTGTGTATTTCTGTATGTTATATAATTCCAGAACTCTGTTTTGTGTGCTAGAACTTGGCGAGAGAATGGAAGCTTCTGGGGCACAGAGAACTCACAGTTCTGCAGAGAGAGATGATAGCCTGGAAGGGAGGGTAAGACACTCTCTCTATCTCTTTCTCTCTCTCTCTTTCCAACACACACACTCACACATCTCACAGAAGACACTTAAGACACAAAGAGCCAGATACACAGATAAAAGGTGAAAGTCAAT
>JAZGTK010003472.1:0-27287 GCA_036877625.1 Ambastaia sidthimunki
CCCACCTTTATAATTTGTTTCGGGCTCCATTAATTCTAGTGACGGCCTTGGCTGCAGTTAACACAATGCGCTAAAACATGATAAGACACTTGCTTAGCAACAATAGGTTCTAGTAAAGTTCTGTATTTCAGTGACTTCATTGTTTATTTCTGGGTGCCTGTGTTTTCTTTAGAGTTTTGTGGTAAGAAGGTGTTCTAAACTGCAGAAAAAGGTGATTTCCCTGCGGATGGATAATGACACACAGACTGTTCGGGACTTCCCAGTTAAAGAGAGCCAATACAGTAAGATACCAGATTCCTATTAATGACTACACTGATACTAGTGTCTGTGTGTGTGTTTCTCATTCTTTGCTGTTTTTCTTTTTTCACTTCCTCTTGTCTGATTCTTGTTTTACCTGTCTAGTTCTGATCTCATTGTTAGGTCAAATACACAATACACTTGGTCACTCAAGATTGACTTTTCTCCAGTCACATCTTTTCTTTCTCTCTCTTTCTCTCTCTGTCAGTCACTGTCTAAACATAAGTGGGTCAGATCCGTGGGTTACATTGGATGTCATTAAAGCAAGTTTCAATGTTTAAGTTTGGCTCTATTTTCTTTTCCCTTTGAGAGAGACTGTTAAGTCATTCCAGTTTTTCCAGTTGCATTTCCTGTGGTGTGTAACCGACTGTGGTGTGTATGTATATTACAGCCTTTTCCCTGGAGGGTTCGGGGATCAGCTTTGCAGACCTTTTTCGACTGGTGGCTTTCTGCTGTATCAGCAGGTAAGATTATCCCTCTCTGAAAGCAACAAGAACTTCCACTAAAACTGCTTAATCACCAGGAAAATTTGCACAATGGCCATAAATCCTGTTTGTTGAAAAGTTTACTGGTCTGTTTTATATTTAAAAGACAAAGATCGCTGTTAAGTGCTGTTGTTTTGGACATTAATGAATCAGTGCTGAGGAATTTAAAAAACATGCTTAGTATAGGCTAACAGGTTTAGACAAGAGGTGGCAATAATTACCCAAGCATATTTCCCAGACTCAGTTTTTATAGGGTATTAGTCTCTTTGCTAGAATAGAAAATAGGCACAAAGTCTCTTAAAGCTCTGAGAATAAACCAGAAAGTTTGAGGCAGAGTAAAACCAGATGATGCTAATTCAGTCACATTCCAGTGCTGAAGAGCCACAGATCAACACGCAGTAAACATGCAAAGAAACAGGAAGTGTCAGAGCAAAGCATTAACTCTTCACTAGAGTAAAGAGTTCATTTAAAGTCTTGGAGTGTGTATGTGGTTAGAATGGACTGACCCCTGCTGACTGACTCTTGTAATGATAATATCTGCCAGACTCACGACCCATGCCAGACTGTCTGTGCCAGTGCCACGTCACGTCCACTTTCAAAGTCAGTGCAAATGCTCTCGGTTTGCCAAACTCATTCTGATTCGTAAGACATGGGGCTAAACATGCCCCTCAACTTTATTTACCATCAGTTTTGAACAAAAAGCAACATTTTCACTTTGTGAGAAGTAGTCTGAGGTTTATTAATATTTGTAATAAATATATGAGTGTTTTTACTTTTGCATGTTGACCCATACTGGAAGAAAATGGATGTTGCACCTAAATGTAATTGTAATGTTATACCAATACCAAACATGTTTAACAGATTAATTCAGATTAGTTCCCTAATAAGGGATCAGGGAGCTATTTCACGCTTTAGCTTAAGCAAAAACTTGCGATAGCTTGACTGTAGCTTAACAAAGCATGTATGTAAGGTTTCTTGCTCTTCTAACATGGACATTCTCTCTCCAGGGATGTTCTGCCCTTCACCCTAAAGCTCCCAGAGGCCATCAGTGCTGCAAAGACCCCCACAGATCTAGAGGAGGTGGCTCAGTTAGGAAGAGGTGAGGTTCTGCTCCTATGTTTGGTTTTCATAGCCTGTTTACAGTCAACCTAAATGCTGACTGTTGAATTTCAGCATTAGTGCTCCTCTTATGACCTTCAACTTCATGTGTTTATTATATATCTGTGTGGCTGTGTGGTCAGCATACATATACAGTATTGGAGAGCTGGGATATGTTAAAATGTATTTTGTAGCATTAATTAGGTACTTTCATATTTGAAGCATATTGAGTCTTTCCATATACTGTATATATTGTTTATAAATGTCAAGTTTTACACTTTAAAGCTGGATAACACAACACGATATGATTTACAGTCAGGGCAAGTTTTCATGGCTCATTCTTAAACCTCACAGGCTCTATAAATTGCATTATGAGAGACATGCTGATAAACATCTGATTCAGTAGTAATGTGATAACATCTGCTGTATAGTGATGTTTTCAAATGCGTTACGATAACATTCCTAAAGTGAGACATAAGAAATCTTAAAAACTTATCCTAAAAAATATTTTAAAAATGTCTGGGTTTGTTTTTCAGTTAGAGTAGCAGAGATAATGAGGTCCATTTCAAAAGGAAATTAACCTGTAGCTTTGTTTATAATTGTTAGAACAATTATCTAGATGAATAAACAGGGTTGAATAGAAAGCAATGCTTATGTTGAATTGTGATCTGGTGTTCAGAAGCTGTTTACATTGTAACCTAATTATCAAACAAGTTTTATGAGAGAGAAAAAGAGAGAGATAAAATAGTCCTGCAGAGTAAAGCTGAGAGCAGGGATGGGTGTGGTACTTCCATGCCAGGATCGCGTCCAAAGAAAACTTCACCAGAATTGCAGCTGCTCGTTGAATTTACTTTTTAAGTGGGACAGCTGGGGGTGAACTGAGGACAATAGAATAAGAGGTCAGAATGAGAGCAAACGGCAAAAGAGACAAACACAATATATTTTAGCATTTTAAACATGTTTACAGAGAGTGAGACAAAACAGAAAGAACAATAATGAAAAGATGAAAGAAAACTGTATACACAGGTGCAGATTTCCAGAAACTCTGTACATGATACGTAACCTCCCTTCTGTACAGGTGTGTCACATACAACTGCTCAATGTGATGTCATCTGTTCCTGCTAATATCTGATAATCTGATAACAAAAGAATTTTCATGCCACTAACAGATTGTCAGATTTTCTGTATTAACTTAATTATATGTTACTATTTCTGAACTTTTGAACTGATAAACGAACATAAATTAGTATTCTTAATGTCTAGGTCAATTGGTTAAAATGTCTGCTTACTGTATACATGTCTATGGGCATGTGGAAGTTAGAAAAGGGACTTAATAGTCAAGTGACAAAGTCTGCATGTAACTGTAAAAGTCCTGTAGTTCATAATTAGTGTAGGTAAAGTATCCTTATTAATTTTTCTAATAAACACAATAAATTTTACTCTTGACCACAGATTACAGCAAATCTCACCTGCACATTCATTAAATGATTCATTAATGTATACATATTTAATTATTATAATTTAATCTGAACACCAAATTCCTGAGATTTCTTGTCTTTAATATTATTATGATTCACTTTTATTAATTATGTGAATTTACATTTCAAGCATCTTCATTAATTATCATGACCTTATTGTCAACTGGTGTTGATATCTGTTCCATTTTTTTTTCTTTTTTTGATTTAGGACTTATTATTATTTATTATATTAATGCCAAAAGTAAACAAACTTGATAATAAATTTAGTGCCGCATTAGCAAATGTTTGGATTTCCCTCAATAAATTGGATGATACACCATCATCCTGAAAATGTTCAACTCAAACCTTAATGTTGCAATTTGTCAGTAAACGTATGAAAGTGAAAAGTGTAATTTTCCTAAAAAAGAATACGATCACATAACTGAAACAAAGAAAAGTCAGACTCTTATATTGCATCAGTAGAAAACATTTGAAGGGGCGGCCTTCAGAATGAGCGAGTGTGCAATAAGAGAAAGAAAACAGAGAACTGGAGCTTCTGTGCTCCTCCTACCCTCTCATCAGCATGCGTGACTCACACCATTCACTGTGTGTGTGTCTGTGTGTATCAGCACTACCGCTCGTAACTCAGACAGCAGAGTCGCTGCACAGACGGTAGACGTGTAACCTTTTTTAGCTGGAACTATTTACACGCAACCTAAAGAGTTTATCAATAGATGTATGTAAGTTTCATTGCCTTTATACTGTATAATTATTTCTGGTTTTGGTTTTTGTCAGAAGTTGATCATTCACAGAGTTGAGTTTGTTTTCCTTTGTTTTGCAGTTCGTATTTGTGCCTATTCAATTGTGTCATTGTGTGCAGAACTTGTTCGTCCTGAAGCATTTTTAAAACATTATATCAATTATTTACTTTTTCTGAAAGTAAATAATTTAGACGTTTTTTTTATATTGGAATTCTCTGAAATTACTTCCCCTTTTTTGTTCTGTATTCTCTCTCTGTCTCTCTCTCTCTCTCTCTCTCTCTGTCTCTCTCTCACTCTTGTCTTGTGTTGATTCACAAAGTATGAAAAAGTTGCATTAATTGTTAAATACCATTTTTGTTCACCAAAATCAGAGAATGAGATCTTTTTTTTCAATCCAAAGTCCTTATTAAATTTTAAAATTTAAAATGGTGCCTTTACTGAGTTGTGTTTTTTCTGTAGGTTTCTGGGACTCTGAGCTGTGCAGTAAGAAGGGCAAGTGTTCTGTTTCTGGAGAACCTGTTCATAACAGTTCACAACCGAGCTCAAAACAGTGGGACTGTAACTTTTCCCCAAGAGACGGTGTTCCAGTGATCCCACTTACTCGCACTCCATCTCAGCTTGAATGCAGTCAATCCAACGGAGCACTGTGCTTCATTAATCCCCTCTTCCTGCAAATACACCAGCCCAAGAATCCAGAAACATCAATATCCCCAGGCAATAAGGACTCCCAACAGAACAAGCAGAGCAGCACACAAAACAGTTCTGGTGTAAGTAGATCCAAGAGTACACCACGCACCCCACCACCGCGGCCCCCACCTCCCCGCTTTGGCTCCCGCAGATCAGGCATCCTTCGTAAACAGAAGACCATGCCTGAAACAGTCTGTTGGATCAAAACGCCTCAGGAAAAGAGCAGCCTGCTGGGGAGATTGGGCTCCTCCTTGGGTTCCTCCTTATCTCCATCATCCTCTCCACCCAAAAAGATCAGTAAACCCATCCTGGTGCCCTCATCCCGCAGCAAGAATTCTTCCAGCCTGCTTGATGCAGATGGTCTCCGCTGTCACATGGCCTTGGAGGATCAGACCATTGAGGAAGCTGTGTCTTGGAGCCTGGCCAAGCTGTCAATGCGCAACTCCAATGCCTTGGAGAACGGCAGTCCCGCGGACGAGCACAGTTCTACTGGACGAGAGAGGCTGAGTGACATCAGTATCTCCACCTCATCCTCAGACTCTCTTGACTTCACTCACAGCTTCTCACTGCCCATGGAAGCCAGTTCCTCCAGAACTGAACGGCCCACCGGCGACAGCAGCCTGGAGGAAGAGGAAGAAGATGATGGCATCAACTTGGAGAGTGACCAGGAGGTTCCACCACCTTTCAAGTCTAAGAAGCCAAACAATTCTGGCACGTTCATGTTGCCACGTGCACTGCGAGGACATTTGCGCAAAATGAGTGGCGTTCTTCATTCTTTAATGACACCTGAGAAGAGAGCCATTCGGAAGATCGTGGAACAGTCCAGGGATAAAGGAACTTACTTTGGCTGCCTGGTGCAGGATTACGTGAGCTTCCTGCAGGAAAACCGCGGCTGCCACACGTCTGGCTTGGACCTTTTGCAGACTGTCAGACAGTTCATGACACAGATGAAGTCCTACCTGCTCCAGAGCTCCGAGCTTGACCCACCTATTGAGTCCCTGATTCCTGAGGACCAGATTGGTAAGGCTGCCTTTCCTCAATGCATTTTGCGTAGAGAAAACTGATCAGTCTGGTCCCATTAATTATGCAAAGAACCTATTTGAGTTTGCCAAGTAACTTAAAAGGCCTAACTTTCTAAATGTACAGCTGGATCAAATCCCAGTAAGCACTGATGTGAATATGCCCTGCCGCATTACATCAGTTTTGCTTTGACAGCATAGCAGTATTCGTCTATAATAAGTCTAAATCTTCTCACACTTTTGTGTATGTTTTGTGTGTGTTATTGCTCCCAAATTTGTTCAACAGTTTGTGATGTTTTCACCTCTCGGGTCATCATCTGGGGCCAGTTGCATAAACATAGACACTAAGTTTAGACTGTGTTTAAAGAACTAGTCTGACAAACCACCACTTAGTTATGGCTAATCAGGCTTACTTTTCAGATTCAAATTAAATTAGTCTACCTTTTTGTAATTAAATAAAAGTTATGACCAGTCTCAAAGAAGAAAATTAGATTACTAACTTGTAAGACTAGTCTAAGCAGTTAATGCAACTGGCCACAAAGCGTCACACCTTGTAAATAAATGTAATTTTATATAATATAATTTGGGAGCAATAAATAATTGGTGTGCAGACATTTTTTACTGGTTTTACAGGTAGCAGTACATCTTGACCTATATGTCATTGTATATCAATACTAATATTAAAATAGCCATAGTTGGCAAACTGACACTTAAATGTTATATAGTGGCTAATATGCAGCAATAATAACCACTAATACATTTCACCTTTATGGGTTTGCTGTCATAATGCAAATGCTTGTAACATATGCATCTATCCATATGTGTAACGTATCCATATCTATATGTTGCTTGTTGATTAATGGCTGTAGGATGTTAGTGACATTGTCAAGGATTCAAGGTTGATTTACGAGACATAACAAACTTTGGAAGAGGCTGATGGCTGTTTCTAATATCAGCCTCTTCCCTGTAAACAGGAACCACCCTGCCTCCAATAACATTGATTTACAACTTTTTTTCCTGTCATCAGTTACAACAAATGTGATTTATGAACTTGCATTAGCCAGTGTACAATTTATATACTGAGTTTGGAACCGCATGACATTGCAATAGCATTAGATAGAATGCAGAGGGACATGAAACTAAATCCATTAAACAATTTTATAATTTCACCATGAGTATGGAGAACACTCCTAGCTAACAATTGAAGGATTTTAAGAACATTTCCCTAACGTTTAAGTAAGTCAGTAATTAAAATGTTTAAAACATTATTTTGAAAGTTCTAGGAACGTTCTAGATTTTAGGCATTGTATTACCATTACTGGATATAAGAACGTTATTCTAACTGTAACATTTTTTAAATGCTCTACTAACAACTTAAGAATAACATTTTTGATATATATAATATTAAAAAATCTTACTGCAAGAACGTTTTTTGATAACTTTGAGACAACATTTAGAGAACATTAGCCAGTGTTTTGAAACGTTCCCTGTTAGCTGGGCTGCAGCTGGGAGGAAAGCATGTGTGTGTTCAGTGGTGTCGAGTTACATGTGTATTGACCTGAAAGTGTGCACGAGACAAGAACCTCACGCGTCCTTCTCATCCTGGAAACATTTTACACAGCATGAGCGACACACACAGGACACACTGAGCTGAGAAACAGACCAGCTTATTCATGTGTGGGCAGAGAACCATTAGTGTCTCTTTTGTATCACTAGACACACGCCTTTAACTGTCAACGACCAGCAATTATATTCTCTTTGTAATGACACACTTACAGTAAAAGGGCTGTAGACTTTAAGCAGTTGAATTAAAAATTTGTATTTGACAATGTCTTCCAATAGAAACTGGGTCAAGAGTGTTTTAATTATTCTGTTATTCCGTTATAAAGTTTGAGGCACTCTCTAGCTCATCTGAGTTTTGTTTTGGTTCTTCAGGAACTTTGCGTGATTTGTCATCCACAGCCTCATTTCTTCTCTCTCTCTCTCGAGGACTGTAAACAATGTCCTGCTGTGCTACATGTTTTGGGGATTGGATCAATTTCCAGATGTTCCTAGAATGGATTTAAGCCAAGAGGGCCAGTGACTCCAGTATAACTCTGCTATGATCCGACGTAACCCCTCCTGCTTGTTGATTCAGGCTCGCGAGTATGTGGGTGTCAGGCAGGAATGCAGAGAAGAGGGCTCTTGTTCAGAGCTGCCAACCAGATTGGGCTGCCTGTGTTGACAGGCAGGTTTTGTTGTGTAGTGTTTAAACAAGCCCAGGACAATAAAGGCCATTTCTTTGAGATTTATTTCTTTCAGAAAGAATAATCTTTTCTATGACTCTGACTGAATAAAACAACAAGCAAGCTAAAGACAGGATTGACCTCTGAAAGTTAATCTCGCCCTGACAATAACACTTTTTGTAGAGCTCTATTTTTAAATAGTGAGATAAGTCAACATTCTGTCTCTTTTGACTGACATTTCAGTCATAACAGCATTAAGACACTCTGTTTTGTTGAGATATGTCTGGAAAAAAAATGAGTTGCTACTTTAGGCTTGTTTTTTTTATTATACTTTATTTTTATTTCTATTATACTATTTGAAATGCTTCCTTAAAATCATTCCTGAGAAAGGTTTAAAGTTACCATACATTTTCCAGAAAGAGTTCATTTATTTGCATGGATCAGAGGTCTGTGAGGGGAATGTTCTGTTTGTCTGGTCTGGTTTGTGTGTGCCTTTGTTATCTTTGACGCATATTGTGGTCGTGTTTCAGAACTTTAGCGCTGACGTGCGTTTGTGTAGGAAGCTTAAGTGGATTCACTTCTCCTGTCACTGTGGCTTCATTTTCCAGACTGTGGTGCAGTGTGGACACGAGAGAGAGAGTCAGAGAGACTGAGATTGTTTTGAGGGAATATTAGCAAACCTTGACAGATAGTCTTTCATGCAGAAACTGCCCTGATGTTTCTAATCTGAGCTACAGTACATTCCTGCACACTGAGGCGTCACTTTGTCCCCTTCGCTGTGTTTTCCTGTTGTCCAGCCAGTCACATCCTTGCCAAACATTAAACATTATTATAATTCCGATTGGTCAATTGCAGCATTCTGTGGATTGTTTATTTACAATAACCTCTTAACTGTGTAATTGACCCTTCACATGGCAACTAGTTTCCTGCACTAGTTCTGTTTTTCTTGTAGTTTTGTTCCTCTCACATATTAAAATAATTTAACTTCAGCTTTATACTTCATATACATTTATTGACTTATTTAATAAGTAGCCTTGTAATAAATGGGACAATGTGCAGTCAGCTGGTCATTAAACTTTTACAGGGTGACCCCACTGCAAATCTGTTAACTACCATTATACACAAACATGTAATTGTGGTTCTTCCACAGAACAGAATGTGGAAGTGCAAACCAGCTCAATTCCAGTGTATTTTTCAGCACTGTACCACATTCTTGCCTTTAATGGAGCTTTATTGGAGCTCAGCTTGATTACCGAACTCTCTGATCTCCGCAGGGGCAGACTCATTCTGTGTAAGACATAGTTAGTTAGCTCCAGTTAGTTTGGTGTTAAAGCTAGCCAGGCCTGTAAATGCCTCAGGAGGATGTGAGTTCATATTAGCTGTAATTAATGTGAATAATCTTGAGAAGTGGGAGTATCAGTGGCCTTGGCTGGTTAAAAATAGAGAATGTCACTTCCACATGCTGATTGTTTAGACACTTGTTGATAACGTTTCACCCCATCACAACCACTGCCAAAAATCTGACTATCTTTGGTGTAGCTTGGGTACACCAGCTACTACATTTGGTGTAAACATTTAAATTTAATTAACTTTATTTTCCAAAACAGATTTTTCTGGTTCTAACAGTCAGAAGCGATTGATTCATCTTTCATACAAGACTAAGACAAGCAGGGAAATAAGGTGTAGCATTTTATCTAACAAAATGTGATTTTAAAAATTTTTTTAAACAAAATGTGTGGTGTATTCCTACAAAACAACCTGCCTACAAATCATTATGCCATTCATAATTTTATGCCATTTTAAATTAAATAAAAAGTTATTGACACAGAAATTACATTACACAGCAGTACACAATGTGCCGTTAAAGCATTGTCATTAGACCACAAATGACAGCGTTGCCTCCCTCATTGGTCTTGTGAGTGTGCTGACATAAGCATCTCGTCTCCAGAGTCAGCGTTCTGAAAAACCTGATTAAACATTGCATCCTGCTGTTGAGATCAGATGGTTTTAGTTATGCACACACTCCTTCAATTTTATAGACACCTTTAGAGTTTAGGTATGACCTTCAAGCCTTGCTTACACAATCAAAATAACAAGACAAAACTTGTGTTATTGAGTCACATATGAGAACATACCAGAAACATTTTGTACTTGTTGAAGACTCGGGTGTAAATACTGAAAGCAGGTATCTTCCCTCCAAGGAGGAAATGAAACTGAGTCTTGTCGGAGATCCCAGTCAAATATACTCATGGTCACAGTCATTTCAGTAACAAATAGGTAACACAAGTGCACAAAAAAGTAACACAAGGTGTATTGACGCTTCTGTTTATCACTCTGGCTGATTGTATCAGTCTGTTACTTGATATTAATCTCTTAAAGCTGTAACATTTATCTCTCTACCGTGATCTCTGTTTGAAACAGTTGCAGGGTAACTTGCAGATTTAATGTGGATTACAAGTTTAAATCCTAAACAACTGCTGTAAGAACAAGCTAGAAACATTACAGTATTTACAGTATCTGGACAAGGGATATATCTTCTTCTTTCTGTTTACATTTTGGACATTTCCTGCAAAATTTTAAATCATTTTTTTAACTTAATGTTGCAAATTGGACTAATGTAAGAAGATTGTGTTGAACACTTATCTGTCATATTTGCAGATTTTTATTCATTTTAAAACAAAAAAGCTGCAGCTTTAACCATCGTAATGTAACTTTGTATCCAACGTACTCAATATGTAATCTCTTCTACCTCCAGACCAGGTGATGGAGAAAGCCATGCACAAGTGTGTGCTGAAGCCCCTGAAGCCTGTGATAGAGGCCGCTCTGCAGGATTTCCAGGTGAGCAGTGGGACCTGGCAGCAGCTGAAGGAGAACCTGGTTTTGGCCAAAGCTAAGCAGCCTCAGGAGATGGGTGTGGATGGGGCTTCTCCCCCTGATCCTGTGGCTATAGAGAAGATTCGCCACAAGTTCCACAACATGTGCAAGATGTACTCGCCGGAGAAGAAGGTGTCTATGCTTCTCAGTGTTTGCAAACTGATCTACAACATAATGGAGAACAACTCAGGTATGCATGTGTGATGTGTTTGTTTTCGGTGATGCAATCAGTAATGTACAGAAAGATCAAAAGCTTCTGCATAGACTTGATTTGAATCTTTTGATATAATTTTAGGGAGGATGTATGGGGCAGATGACTTCCTGCCCATGCTGACATATGTGATGGCCCAGTGTGACATGCCACAACTGGATGCTGAAATTGATTACATGATGGAGCTACTGGATCCATCACTGCTCAATGGAGAAGGTACATTAGACCCCATTGTGTTTTACTGTACTGTTATCCTGTCCAAACCATGCTATGATAATGTATGGCCCAGATGTTGGCCTACTGCAATACAGACTGAATCTACAGCATAATTGTTTCAGTTATCAAACTTTCATAACGTTCCATTATTCCTTCCTGTAGGTGGCTATTACCTGACCAGTGCTTATGGAGCAATGTCTCTCATCAAGAACTTCCAGGAGGACCAGGCAGCTCGTGTTCTGAGCTCCGAAACCCGTAACACACTGCACCAGTGGCACCGCAGACGCACAGCCCAGCGTACTACGCCGTCTGTGGATGATTTCCAGGTAAATCCATCATTAGATATGGAGGTTTTGAGCATTTTACCCTGCTGAAAAGACCACCACCATATGCTGTGTTTTGGATGCTGGTCTACAGTATGGACTTCTGTGTGGTGTTCTGCACACCATCAGTCTGGTCCCAGCAGGCTTCTCAACTAGAAAGACTTCTTTGGTGAATCAGCATCACAAGCTTGACAAATCAAGTTGAAATCAAGCTGATTTGCTGAGTTTTGTTAGATCAGAACCATACCAGCACTAAAAACCAAGCCAGCATGAAAATTCTTGCAGATCTTTTCAGCAGTATGTTTGAGTCACTTACTGTATGGATGTAGAGACTTCACTTTTGCTATATATTGGGATTGACACTTAGATTTCTTCTTGTCTTTATTAAGAACTATTTGCGGGTGGCACTGCAAAATGCAAGTAATGGCTGCACAGCCAAAACCCTTCAGGTGCAACCCTACGCCACGACAGAAGATGTGTGCCAGATATGCGCGGACAAGTTTAAAGTTTCGGATCCAGAGAACTACGCTCTGTTTCTCTTGACAGACGAAACTACACAACAGTTGGCCCCGGACACTCACCCACAGCGAATCAAAGCTGAACTTCACAGCCGGCCACAGCCGCAGCCATTTTACTTTGTCTACCGTCAAATCCAAAACCTCAGCTTCACTGACCCTTCAGACCAGCTCAATGGTAACACTGTGTCCAACTGAGAAAAAGGCTGGTTTCCTACAGGTCCCTTTTTAAGCTCCATCTCAACCTCATTATTCATTTCCAACCTTTCCATAGCTACATTGCCAGCATCTGCAATTGAAACTGTGCATGTTGGAGGGAAGCGGAAAATGTGTTTAGAGGAAAATAGGGAAGGAAGGACATGTCTGACAGATGCAGCGGTTCTTCAGTGCTCTGTCTTTGCTATTTCAAAATGTTTTGGGAAGTGGCACGCGACCATCACGAGAAAATAGCTGTACCCAAGCTGCAAATGCCAAAATAGAGGACTGTTTCATGCATTGCTTAATGAATGCACAAAATCAAACACATTCAGGTTGCCAGTGAATCAGCAACGTTGGTGTATATGGTGTTTCTTTAAAGCTTTGCACAGTCTGCATGATGTCAAATTGTTTTCCTCTCCCCAAAGCCCCATGTATCTCTCTTATCTGTTCTATTTTGCTATAAAAAGAGATTGTGGTATTGTTTATATGACTCTTTGCAAAGATTAAGGCACTGCTAAATGCTTTAAGTGGACACATTATTGCACAAAGTGTAAAATGTTAGGAAATTCCTCCATTTGCATTTTTGCAGAATTCTTCATTGATGTGGACATTTCAGTCCCCAAGGACTTCTTGGACATCCTTGTATAAATTGTTTACTTTTGTGATGTAAACCTAATCCATGATATTTTTGCAGTTGCTGGTAAACTGCATTTTATATATATGTATGATTTATTGTTATAGAGTGTCATGTATCTGTATGGTGATGAGACCAATTTAAGAACCAGGCATTGTTGCCAGTGAATTATGTGTATTACGTGAATTACGATCAGCCGTAACAGCCATTAGTCTATAAACTATGTTTGTTAAAGTCAATGGGCAAAATTATTATGGTAATACTGACTTAGTTCTAAAATACTATACTACTGACAAGCTAACCTTTGGGCTTGTGGTTATCTGGATATCTGTTGTACTTGTTTGTATTTGGGTTCTGGCTTACAGGGTTTCAAAAACAGAAAAAAGGCTTTTGGTAAGTAGAGCACATTGAAAGATTAAAGTAAAGTAAGAATATGAAAAAACACTTCACAATGAAGTTCAGTTTAACATTAGTTTATTGTTAACAGACTGAAGCTTATTGTAAAGTGTTAGCAGAAAAAGATTGTTATAAAAGAAAGAAAACAAACAAACAATTACAGGTTAAGAGACATTGGTCAGCTAAAAGAAATGTTTTTTATGGGTCATTGTAAAGTGTTGTCAAAAAGTACCAGTAAGTTACAGGGAGTAAAATACTATCATAATTATACCCATAACCTC
Source organism: Ambastaia sidthimunki (assembly GCA_036877625.1). NCBI lineage: Eukaryota > Metazoa > Chordata > Actinopteri > Cypriniformes > Botiidae > Ambastaia > Ambastaia sidthimunki. The sequence goes on from JAZGTK010003472.1 coordinate 13,678, forward strand.
ATAGCTACAATAACTTACCAAGTATTTGATTTTCTACTAATGTACTTTATGTTTGCATGTTTGGTGTAAACTTGGGGCATTTTTAGGAGACTAAGCTGGAATGCTTTAACCATGGTAACCTTAATATAAAAACACTAGTTACATCTGAAACAAAAACTACATGTTTCAAATCTTGAAATGTATTTTAAAAATGATTGATTTTAACAAGCTTTTTTAAAGCCTGACAAATGTACACATATTTATATGCAATCTGTGCGGGAATTTTTCACAGATCTGAAAGCTCTTGGTTTAAATGTATTGTGTATTCATCTGCTAGAAGAGCTCATTTCTTGTCAGTTCTTCAATTTGCCTTTTTATGCATATTTTTACGCACAATAAATTGTGTCAAACATTAATTGTCTCGCTCATCTGTTAATACAATCTTACTTACGTCTGTTCAATGTAAATGGGTGGTTCCTTTGTGGAGTACATTTTCTGCCTCAGAACCAAAAGAGCTCTCCTTCCAGCATTTGTTTGTAAAATAACAGGAACCATTAGATGAAACAGCATAATCTTTTGATTGTGGTTTTTCACTTAAAAGACTGAATAGCCTTCTTTCATAGAGACTGCTGAAAGACTTTTGCTCCTCTTAGTGGTTGCTTAATGCAATAACATTGCGACCAAATGAGTTTTACTTAACACGAGGGCAAAAAGAAAAATAATTGGTTTACATAGATGATCACAATGAAATTGTCAGATTTTTCGTAAATTATTCGTATTGACAAACTATTAAATTTGACATATCACTATGTTATCCTAGGTAAAGCTGTAGGCTAATGTACTTAAAACGTCATTCTCAATTATTGTATTAACAATATTGCCAAGATAAAAAACAGTCATTGTTTTTTGTAGGCTTTGTAAACTTTTAACTTTAAAAATCTATCAACTCAGCATCAACAGAGATTACAGCTCATTCTAATTACAGACCCCTAATGAAAATTAAGTGTTGTTCTGGTTTCATCTGCCCTACTGCAGACCAGTTTAAGATAACATTTGCTTTGTTACATGGTGTTTTACATGTTTACTTTATATCACTTTGGATTGTTGTTTGGCTTAGATAGCCAATGTAAAGAAACAAGACGAATTTTGTTTGATCGGTCTTTTATTTGCAAATATACAAAGAAAAACTTACTACAGCACAGACATTTATTAATATAACTTTACAGATTATATATGACACAATATAGATTCTATATGCTCATATACAGATTCTCAGACACTATATAGATTCACTTGTTTTGTCTCCTTTTCTACATCCTGTACATTTTCTGCAATGTCTTTTCTTTCATTTATTATTTCACGTAAACAAAATGTTTTATTTGAATAATAAACGAGTGAGACCAGAGGTAAAGTTATCCCATCTGCTCTCTCAAACTGTGCTCGTCATCATAGCGTCTTTCAGTTTCCATAGAAACAGCATGCGGTTAATGTTTGGTGTCGTGAAACTTGGGCTCAGCTTGTGCTGTACATTGCGCATGCTCGTTGACTGCAACAACCTGTAAAACGCAGTTTACAGCAGCGTTATTTGATAGAGAAAAGTTATGATACTTTGAAAATAGTCGCAGAGTGAACTGACTTGCCTGCCCAGGTTCTTTCTTGTAGCCCATCCGCCTCAGGGTTCGGCGTGCTGTGCGCTCCGATATGTTTTTATGAGCGCCACAATTGTACCGAGTTACTGTAGCCTCGGTTACTGTAGCCTTTTTATCAGTTTGAACCAGTCTGGCTATTCTTCGTCGACCCCTTTCATCCACAAGACATTTCCGTCCGCATAGTTGCCGATCGCTGGATGTCTTTTGTTTTTGGCACCATTCTGTGTAAACCCTGGAGACTGTTGTGCGTGCAAATCCCAGACGTTTAGCAGTTACAGAAACACTTAAACCAGCTCGTCTGGCACCAACAATCATGCCACGATCAAATGCACTGAGATCACAGTTTTTCCCCATGTGGATGTAAACGTTGAACTAAAGCATCTTCTTCTGTCGTTTGGCAAACATCTTCAGGCGCAATACCGCCATCTACTGGACTAGAGTATGTAACTTTAATGCAGGCGTTATTTGTACAATATTATGGTGTCTACGTACGGTATAAATACATGTATACGGACGCACAAACACATACAAAAAACTTTACTTATAATTATTTATATCTTTAAAAGCAACAGTACATTAACAATACATATTCCACAGATTCTGTCATCCCACTCTGCAAACCTAATCCAGGAAGGTGCTTTTGATCTTATTCCTATTCAACCCTGTGTTCAAATTATTGTCATTATTGAGTCTTTACCTGTTATAAATCAGTTTAGATTGCTCAAAAGTGTTACATTTACATTTTTAACAGTATATTAATTTGCTGGTTCCAAAATATTAAATATCACTCTGTTCCCTTCTCCATTTTTTTTAAATAAATAATGGCAAATTGCAAATCTAGCCTACTGTGGCAGTACCATAATATAATAATATCAGATGGTATTACCATGACAACTTTTACCTTATTTTAATGGTACTATTGCCATATTTACACATTATGGTGCATTTATAAGGTGCATGCAGAGTTTGTCAATATAGCTCAACAGAGTTATATTTAAATTAAAGATAAATAGTTTTACCTCAGTTTTCCAGAAATCAATTTATTTTATGTGTAGTTGAAGTTTATTAATATAATCAGTTCAAACTTTAAAATTGAATAAAATTAATTTACAAAATATTGCATTATAGACAGGAGTCGGGTGACTACAGGACTTTTATTTTGATATGTTTTTCTGCTGACAGTAAATCCTGGTTCCGCATTCGGAGTGTTTTGTTCTTCTGGTCAGTCAGCCGACCAGACAGACAGAAGCAACTTAATATGGAGCATTCAGCATCAGATTCAGAAACTGAAGATCATGTTAAGCCTTTACTTCGCCGAAAAGACTCCGGCGACATTCAGAAAGGTAAGTAAATATTATACTAGATATCATGCATACATTTATGTATTTATTGTTTTATTTAGAATTTCATCGTTCCAGGTGTTTAACAGGTATATGTAGGTACCGCTTCATATGCAAAACAAAAGTTGTACTTAGACACATACACTTTTTCCGAGTTTAGTTGTCATTTAATTGTTAACGATTGGAGCATTTGATGCAGTCTGCATTAATAATGCAGCGACAATGTCACGTGATAGTTAGGTGCTCGCATATTAGTCATTGTAGCAGGGAACTTACCTTATAGTAAACAAATTTACTGTTTTATCTGCCAAAAAACAACATACTACAACTACTGCATGTACTGTGAACTATAATAAATATGGGATCGCCTTTAATCAGCGCAAGAAACTCATGATCTTTCTGTTTTTGCTTATTTTCTTACCACCGCAGTGGTAATGTGTCAATAAGTTGCAGGCTTTATAAACAGATGATAATAACAAAATTACACCGATTCGTACAATTATTTGAAATGTTGATTCAAAGTTGCCTAGTTTTGCTGTTGACTGGTGTAGTTAAGGCGTGTCTTTATTTAACATGGGAATTAGTTTGTTTTTGTGTTAGGTAACAGTTCCTGTTTGTACTTTCAGCTCCAGCCTGCTGCTCCTCACGTTATGGACTGGCATTATTATCGTGTTACGGCTTTTTTGTGGCATATGCTCTCAGGGTGAACCTTAGCGTGGCAATGGTGGACATGTTGAAAAACAGCTCCAGTGGCAGCAACAGTTCATCTGTGTGTCCTCGACACAGCAGCCCTGTACCTAAACACAATCACACTGTAAGAGCATGTGACTACTTTATGGTTTTGCAGATTTCATAAGCAAACCTCACTTATTTTATTATTATTATTATGACTTAGAAAAAAAGTACTGATTGAATGGCATTCAACATCCAAAAGTTTTTATTTAGTTTACTTACTGTAAAAGCACAATTTAAAGTGACTAAACTGTATTTTGAGTTTATGCATTACAGCGAAAAGGAAAGTCTAGACAACATTTAAATAATTATATTTCAATTATGTTTAATATTAATATTAGTTATGTTTATCAACAGGCTCGAGTATATGACTGGGACTCGGAGACGCAGGGCTGGATATTGGGCTCTTTCTTCTATGGCTATATTCTTACTCAGGTACCAGGTGGCTACTTGGCACGCAAGTATGGTGCCAAGTGGCTTTTGGGTATCGGCATTCTTTGCACTGTGATATTCACTCTGTTGACTCCAGTGGCTGCTGATCTGGGGGCTGGTTACCTCATTGCTGTCAGGGTGCTGGAAGGTATTGGAGAGGTAAGCTGAAAACCACTTATATGGCTTAACCACTTTTCTGTTCTAATATTTAATCTGTTTCTACAATTACATGAATGCATTTGGCACATGCTTTTATCCAGAGTGACTTATATGATATATATATATGATAGCAATATATGATGATTAGCCTGATTTGATGTTATTCATGGGGTCCCAGGGTGTGTCGTATCCTGCTATGCATGCAATGTGGGCATCATGGGCCCCACCTATGGAGAGAAGTCGCCTGCTCACAATCTCTTACACAGGTACCATAAAACCTGCATTATTTGCTCATTGATGTACTTACATTCCTGAGTGTTAATACTATTACTTTGATTTCTTTTCTTTTAAAGGTGCTCAGCTGGGAACTGTAGTGGCCCTCCCCCTGTCTGGCCAGATTTGCTTTTACTTAGACTGGACATATGTCTTTTATATATTTGGTAAATTTCATTATACTACACCTTTATAATTTTTAAATGTAACACACTTTACTTTTAAAGGTCAGGTATTGTGGTGTAATAAACATAAAGGAACAGATTATGTAATGCTTTTCTCTTTGGTGTCTAATTACACTATGCAGCCTCCTTAATGCACACAGTATCTGATTTATGTTTCGTAGGTGCTGTTGGTCTTCTCTGGTTTGTTCTTTGGACTTTCTTTGTCAGTAACAGTCCCAGCTCGCACAAAAGAATAACAGAGATTGAAAAGACCTATATAACATCATCTTTAAAAAATGAAGTAGGCAAAGTTACATTATTAAGTGTCTTTAAGTAGATATTAAGGTATAGATATTATTCACAAACTAATTGATTTTATGTGTTCCTACTGCAGCTGTCCCCAAATACAGACTATATCCCATGGGCATCAATCCTCAAATCCTTGCCCTTATGGGCCATAGTTGTGGCACACTTCTCTTACAACTGGACATTTTACACTCTGTTGACACTGTTACCCACCTACATGAATGATATTCTGGGATTCAGTATTCAGCAGGTGAGCGCAAAGCTTTTTTCAGGCTTGTATTACTGTCGTATGTATCAAGTTATTATCAGAAGAATTTGAATGATAATAATGTGTTTTTCTCATGTCACTGTAAGAATGGGATGCTGTCTGCTCTACCCTACCTTGGATGTTGGTGTCTGGCTCTGCTGGGTGGGCAGATAGCAGACCTCCTGAGAGAGAGATATCATATGCGCACTGTAATTGTGCGTAAATCTTTCACTATAATAGGTAAGGCATAAGACACACAAAATGAGGTTATGTGAAACTATGCACATTTTTGATTTTAGTGTGAATTGGGTGATATGAGGTCTGTTTTTGTGTGTGTGGCTATACTGATGAAGGACACATTTTTAAAAGAGTCTTTTTTAAAACATGTTAAAAGGACTCAAGTTCCTCAAAAGCCATTGCATCATTGTGTCCTCACAGGTATAGTGCTACTAATGTGTGTATGTATTTCCTGTTCAGGAATGATGGGACCAGCTGTGTTTCTTGTAGCTGCCGGTTATACCAACTGTGACTACTTCTTGGCTATTGCCTTACTTACCATCTCTTCATCTCTGGGGGGCATTTCAGCCTCTGGATTTAACATCAATCATTTGGACATTGCTCCCTCGTAAGACAACTTCTTTTTGGCAGTCTTGCATGTCATTAGTTTATTTTAGTTGCAGCGTGTATGTGAGAAAGCTGACTAATTATTTTAAATATTTTTCCTTTGCAGCTATGCCGGGATACTGCTTGGGATCACAAACACATTTGCTACTATACCTGGCATGGTAGGACCTGTAATAGCAAGATCACTAACCAAATCGGTAAGTGCTATTTTTCTATGAACACCTGAACCCTTTGAAGGGTCATATTTAAGGTCCATCTATAACATAGCCAAGGTTTCTTGCGCCATAAACTGTTTATGGTGCAAATAATGTAGCAGTTTAGTTGCGTATTCACAGCTCTTTCCACACTCTTTAACCCTTTAGCAAGCAATTTTTTTGCTCCTATACCTTTAGGACTTCTAGACTTGCAGGTGAAATGGGTAAAAATGCTTACTTATGGGTTGTAGGTTTGCTGTCAGGTGAATGGGCAGTTAGAACTGTAATAACAGCAGACATTTAATGTCACAGTGTGACATGTTTACAAAGCAATCTCTGCTGAGCTACACCAATCAAAGTGTTATGGTCTGACAAAAATGAGACTATGGTAAAACGTATCTGTAACCCTGTATTTTATTGATCTAGTAATGTAACAATAAACAATAACAATATTAAGAATTTGTGTCACACATCAGATAATTACTGGATGTCCGTAGCAGCAGCATCTAGTGTTTAGAAATGAATCTCACTGCGAATGGATAAGTTGCTTAACACTGAATAGAATTTAATGTGTTAATGCATCCTTTTATGCATTTAAAGCATTTTTTGCAGCTTTTTGTATTTTTCATATACTTAGATACTGAATATTGCCTAAAATTAACTATTTATTGATCATTTTAATTGATGTGTGGAACATCTGACTGATCATTATCAACAAAATAATAAATGCATAAATATTTTGCTTTAATCTAGAACACCATTGCAGAGTGGAGAATTGTCTTCTTCATCTCAGCGGGAATCAATATATTTGGAGCCATTTTCTTCACATTGTTTGGGAAGGGCACAGTCCAGCCATGGGCTGTCCATATAACACACCACCATTAAAACATGTCTACCATGAGCCGTTTCCAAAGGCCAAAGGGATGAAAATATTACACAGAAAATTCCTTAGAAGTCTTACTGATGATTACATGTGGATTGCACACTACTCATGAATATTGCACAATGTTTCTCATTATTATTTTAATATACAATGAGATACGTGACTTTTTTTTTTGTAATATTCGAACTGTCCCAGTTTATTATTTGCCATTTTGTTTTTGGCAGATTTTTTAAAAACAAACTTGAAAGCAAAAAGGAAAAAATATAGATGAAGGAAAGATAAAGTTGTGTATCTGTTTGGAACATACAGGCATTACAAAGATATAAAACACAGAGATGAATTGCTTAACTTTTTTCTCTTGTTTTTATGCCTTACTGTATGATTAACATTCCTTTGGTTGTATAACCTGGTGCACAATCAACAAATTATAAGGGAATTTTTAATCGTTTAAATTACGTTGCTTGATTTTAGCCATTTTATTACTGATTTATGTTTACATTTTTTATGGTGCAATGTATATAAACCATGTAATAACTGTATACTGCTTAATACATGGATTGTAAACGCCATATCAATTAATCATCGGCTGTCAAAATGTATAGCAAATAAAGTTATTGCTTTTTCTAAATAATATTGGTTTATATCCATTATGAGGTTAAACAAAAAATATGCGTTACCAATTATAGCGTCGCAACAGTGAAGCGATAAGAAAATTAAATGAATTTCACATTATTTAAACTTGTTTTGGAATAGCAGTCTGACTGCAGCCGCATATGCGCGCATGCGCAGTCGCTTCCCTCGAGTCCTAACGAGCTCAGACTAGCCGCTCAGCCTCTTCAGCACCTCTCCAGTATCCCGATACGCGCGCAGGTACGGTATCACATTCACACGCATCTTCATCTGCATGGTTAAAAATTAAAGCCAAACAAGTCTATATTTGCTATTTATATCTGCTGTCGACATCAATGTTTTTTGAAATAGCTGCCTCTTGTAATGCACCTTACTGATGCGTGTATTTGACATTGCGCTAGATTCAGGCAGGAGAACATGGCGGCAGCTGCAGGGAAAGGATTGCATGTAAAATCCCCTTGACATCCCAGTGATCTCGGTTGCCTGCCATCCGCAGACGACTAGACCGTGTTTTGCGCGCATTAACACTGAAAAATGTATTCCTGATGCATTTTATCCGACCGATTCTAGTATGTCAGGTAGTGCAGGAATAATTCATGCCCGTTTGACAGAATGCGTCTGTGTTAGGTAACCTCAACAAGAATAGCCCTTCTGTTAACCTCACAGGTTAAGCTGGGAATTAACCCCCTAACACTGTTGGAAATTATTTTCTCTTGAACAACGTCTTGTAATTCTTGATTCATTTCAGATCTGTTATGAAATGGTGACGCATTAATCTTATATGTTGAATGCACGATTTAATGCAAGTCTTAGAACCCAATGTGAATGGATGCTACATTTTGGATACTTAAATTTCAAAACTGTCTCACAAATGGCTTCCCGTCTTTTTTAAGAGCATCTTTACAAAATGGAGGTCTGCGGGACAAAGATATACTAAGCATGATGAAAGGCATACCAGCACCATTTACTGAAACGACAGAAAATTGATCAACTTTGTGCTGGTCTGAAGCTTGAGAAGATTAAACCTCAGATAACATATTTGTTAACCAAATGTCTTTTCACCTGCATTCCCTTCAGTGTCTAGTCAATAAAATTAAAATGTAAGACATTCAAATGATGAATCACAAAAGTTGCTTAGAATCTGCACTAGGACATGACAAAATCTTAACCAGTGTTGTTCTTTTATCCAGAAATACATTAGCATACTGCATTACAAACTTTGAACTGAACTGCTGCATGTAAATTTAAATGAGACTTTACAGTAAACTCTTTCCTTTAGTCCCTGGAATTAGTTAAACATCAGGAAAGTCACCCACAAGTAAATAACTGGGAAATAAACAGCCATTTAATAGTCTATGTCTGGAATATAAGTTTGTACATTGTTTGTTGGCTTCTGTGTTTTTGCAGGTTCACTTGTCACTTTAAAGAAAACGATCAGCCATGGGAAAAGAGAAACTACACATTAACATCGTTGTCATCGGCCATGTGGATTCTGGGAAGTCCACTACCACTGGCCACCTCATCTACAAGTGTGGTGGGATTGACAAACGAACAATTGAAAAGTTTGAGAAAGAGGCGGCAGAGGTAAGATGCACATATTGGATAGCACATTTAAAGTCAACATTTTAACAATTTCATGCTATGTGAATGTGTGTGTGTCACCTTCTAGATGGGAAAGGGCTCTTTTAAGTACGCCTGGGTGCTGGACAAACTGAAGGCAGAGCGAGAGAGAGGAATCACCATCGACATTTCCCTGTGGAAGTTTGAGACCAGCAAGTACTACGTCACCATCATTGATGCTCCAGGACACAGGGACTTCATCAAAAACATGATCACTGGGACCTCCCAGGTCAATCAAGGCATACATTTTAGTCTTTGTAGATGTTCATATTTAATACATAGAATGTATTCTTACAAAAAAAATATTTTAATGAGTATTTTCTCTGACCCTCAAGGCGGACTGTGCTGTGCTGATAGTGGCGGCAGGTGTGGGCGAATTTGAAGCTGGTATCTCGAAGAATGGTCAGACCAGAGAACATGCTCTTCTAGCCTACACACTGGGTGTAAAGCAGCTGATTGTGGGTGTCAACAAGATGGATTCCACCGAACCCAGTTACAGCCAGAAGCGCTATGAGGAGATTGTGAAGGAAGTCAGCACCTATATTAAGAAGATTGGCTATAATCCTGATACAGTGGCATTCGTGCCCATCTCTGGCTGGAATGGAGATAACATGCTTGAAGCCAGTCCCAATGTAAGTACTACAGCATACAATAAATGAAAGTACTGTGAACATGTCAATAAAGAGCATTACAAACTTCTTACAGATTGCATACTTATGACAAATGATAGCAGATAATTTTTAGTCAATGTCTTCAGCTGTAGCTTATATGTCCTTCCTTTAGATGACATGGTTCAAGGGTTGGAAGATCACCAGGAAAGAAGGGAATGCATCTGGAACTACTCTTTTGGAGGCTCTGGACGCTATCCAGCCTCCAACACGTCCGACTGACAAACCCCTCCGCCTGCCCCTTCAGGATGTTTATAAGATAGGAGGTTAGTATTGTTGCAAGCAGACTTTATTACTTATTACTAGTTAAATTATACTGCCTTCCTGCTTTTTAGGGGAAAATACAAATAACTTTGCATTGCTTGCTGTATGGAAAAGTATAAAATAAATGTCATTTTTTTCTTAGGTATTGGAACTGTTCCTGTGGGCCGTGTGGAGACTGGAATTTTGAAGCCAGGTATGGTGGTGACCTTTGCCCCTGTCAACGTGACAACTGAAGTCAAGTCTGTGGAGATGCATCATGAAGCTCTCTCAGAGGCTTTGCCTGGGGACAATGTTGGCTTCAATGTGAAGAACGTTTCTGTCAAGGACATCCGTCGTGGAAACGTAGCTGGGGACAGCAAAAATGACCCACCCCAGGAGGCAGCTTCCTTTACCGCTCAAGTGAGTTTTATAGCAATAAACTCATTAGCATGTTTAAGAAAACTCAGTAGCCATTAAAATTTTTTATTCTGTCTCATCAGGTAATCATCTTGAACCATCCAGGGCAGATCAGTGCTGGATATGCCCCTGTGCTGGACTGCCACACTGCACACATCGCTTGCAAGTTTGCAGAGCTGAAGGAGAAGATCGACCGTCGCTCTGGAAAGAAGCTTGAGGACAACCCCAAGAGCCTCAAGTCAGGTGATGCAGCCATTGTGGACATGATTCCTGGGAAGCCCATGTGCGTGGAGAGCTTTTCCGAGTATCCTCCTTTGGGTAAGCGCTATCCCAGCATCCCATTCAAAGTCCCATATGCTTGCTCTTTTTAATTGAAATTAAGCTAACTGAAGTTCAATTAAACTTCAATTATTTTGTTTCTTAATAGCATTGCATCTCTCCATTTTTTCCATTCAGACCATTTTCTTGGTCTGCGAAAGTGGATATGTAAAATCTGTTTGCATCCATCAGTTCAGATGTTTAAAAAGTCTCAATGATTTAACACTAATAATAATTTAATGTTATTGTTGCTTGATCTTTTTTTTGTTTTTTGAATGTCAAGCAAGTTCAGTACATTTTGTCGTTTAAAGACTTTGGTTCAGTTCAGCCTCAGGAGTTGTGGGATAAAGAAAAACAACTACCTTTTTTGCAGGTCGTTTTGCTGTGCGTGACATGCGCCAGACGGTTGCAGTGGGAGTGATTAAGGGGGTGGAGAAAAAGACCCCGACAAGCGGAAAGATCACCAAGTCTGCTCAAAAAGCCCAGAAAGCCAAATGAATGTTGTGTTTGACTGTCAACTCCAGAGACACATATGGAAAAGCAGTGGTCATCCAACTCTTATATCCTATTGGCTGTTTAGGTTCCATAATCAGAGACTGCTTAATTGTTCCAATGCATCGCAAAAGTATCAGAAGGAAAAAAAGCAGTCCTTTAAAAGTAACTCTTAGTATATATGTTGACTCATAAAAATGTAGTGTTTTTTATTTGTGCTTTGTCTTTGATGATGGCTGTTCAAACCATATGTGATTTTAAAACCGTGGGAGCTCTGACTTCTCTTTCTCTGGAGTGCAGTTTTAGCCTGGTTCTCACAATGTTGTCTTCACTTGTTTTAGTGGTTGTTTGCAAAATACCATGCGTTCATTATCCACTAGTGGTAAGCTACTCAAAATACCATATTTCATAGACTTTGAGAACCTGTATGTTTAGCTTTACAGAGCAATGTAAAACATAAAATAATGTAAACAAAATGAAAAATTAGCCCACGTCTGGGCCAATGCAATTTTTGTGCACTGACAGCTTTATGTTTAGCACTTTGACTGGCGTAGGCTAACCCTGCACAAGCACTTGTTAACTTTAATTGGCATTAGCTATTGCACCTTATTAGGAAGATTAAAAGCTTTCTTGTCATATTAAAGTTGTCTTAACCATAATGGAGTTTGAATTGTTTATTTTTTAAAAGGACACTCAACAGCAGACAATTATAACAATAAAGTTAATTATAAGTTACAGCTTTACCTATTGAAACTTACCTGTATCTCGTGAGTTTAAACCATAAATGTTCCAACAAGGTTGATTCAACACATATAATACAGTATCGTAAACAAATTTGTCTACACTCTGAACAAACAACAAAAAAAGCAGGAACAATATGAATATTGAGAGCTGAAATCTACAAGAATTCCTTCTTGGTGTTGAATAAATCGTAGCGATGTCGCAAAAGAGCTTCTAAAATGAAACCTTCAAGGTATCACCCGTAGTAGCAACATTACTTTTATTACTATCATCAACTATTTCGTGATGAACGATATTCGCAATTTTACACAGACATGAGTCATTATCAGTCGATGTAGTGTAAAGTTTTAAAAAAAAAGTTTCTAGATTGTTGTAGGCTGTGCAATCTGAAATTAAAGGTTTTCTTAGTTTAAATGCGTTTTCTGGTTTGCCATGCAATGCAAATTATTTATTTTTTATAGTGACATACGCACGAATTTCGCCCCACAAACCACGGAAATACCAATCTGACGACAGCATTGCACTTACAGTAATGATAAAGACGGCATCCTTTCCAGGAGGAAGTGAGATTTTACGAAACGAAACTTACAACCGCACACGCATGCCATTATGTCTTACATTGCTGTGCGTTGCCATCATGAACAACCAGAGAAGAGCCAATTCTGAAAAAAGTTCTGACCAACCTAGAACTAAAACTCGAGCAAAAGACACTGGAAAGAGTGAAGAAGAGCAGAGAGACCCTCTTAATAATGACAGAAAACACAAACCAGCAAAGTGTGCAGCTGCGGACAGCTGCGATCAAAGCGCACCAACAACCGGGATTGGCAAACGACAGAGTAGAAAGCAGACAGATAGGGGTGAAAGTCAAGACAAACCTGCCACAAGCAAGTGTGATGAAGACCCCTCACAAAAACGAGCAAACGGCCATCGGCAAAGTAAAAAACTGAAAAAGGTTCCTGGGAAGCCCGTGTGCGTGGAGAGCAGATGTGATAGACAAGATGAACCTCCACAGACCTCCGACAGCAAGTCCGCCGAACAGCGCCCACCTGTATCTACAAGAGGACATAAATGTGGTTCTAATATTGAAACTAACCTTGGAGAGGCCAACAATGACTCCCAAGAAAATGCAAAGCAGACAGATCCACGAAAATGTCAACGTCAAGATGAACCTGAGAAGATCAAGCAGGATGAAAACAACGCACCAAAACGAGCAAAGGCCAATCGACAGAGTAAAAAGCAAAAAGCCAGTTCTATTCAAGACAGAGATGAATCGCCACATATGTCTGAAAGAAAATCCACACAACAGCGCGCAACAGGATCTAGACGAACACACAAATCTGGACCTAATACAGACAGCATTGGAGAGGCGCAGGGGCCCATGACTGACGCCCATGAAAGTGCAAAAAGCGGCAGACAGAGTAAAAAGCCAAAAAGTCAAAAGACACCTGCCACAAGCAAGTGTGATAAAAATCCCGCACCAAAACGAACAAACAACGATC
>JAZGTK010003473.1:0-22852 GCA_036877625.1 Ambastaia sidthimunki
GGGGGTTCACTGAAGACACTGTGTATAAAGTCTGTTCTAATCAATGGCAGGACAGCACTAGTGTTAAGGCATGCAAAGAACCGTTGACTTCAGTAGAGCAGCAGAAGTTCAGAGCAGAGTGCAGGCTGACCTGTCAGAGAGAGATCCCCCAGTAAGTCCAGTAATTCACCTCCAGCTGACGCAGGCTTTGTGGGAACAGTCGTCTGGATGACGGGTACATCACTTCCTCCGAGCAGATCTAATAAATCATTTGCCTGTAAAAATGTAAGCATACACAGACGTTAGCATTACTGCTTTATTCCAGACAAATATCCTCCTTACGTGCTCAGCCATGCCCTACAGAATCCCTTATTATCATCTCATTACTCTCACCTGACTGGCTGGCTGAGTGATGCTGGGTGGGTGTTTTGTGTCTAGTACAGATGATTCTGTTTCCCCATTGGTCTGCACAATCTCTGCTGGGCCGTTAGTGGTGGTTTTCTCCATGACAGGCATTCGCTCTAGTAATGCAGGTCTTTGTGTGGGGAAAAAGGACATGAAAGTCTCTAAAGGTAAAAGGGAAGTGATGGGCTGAACAGTAGCTGAGCGCTTACCTCATGTGATCGTATTTCTTGAAGAGTGCGTTGTACTCCACTGCTCGCTGCTGCAGCTCCACGTCTATGCTGCTCCCGTACACTGACACCACTTTTTTAATTCGGCTGTGGATGAGGGCCCAAGAAAATACAAATGGAAGATCAGGACATCAATGCACTTGGACTCATTTTAAGCAGACACCTTCATTCTTCATTCAAACACGTGTCATAAGGGGTGTGCTTACTTCACGCTGCCAAATCGAGTGGACAGCTTCATGATAGCAGTGAGGGAGTAACCTCTCGTTACAGGACTGGACAGGTTAGAGACCAGGAGACCTTCCAGAACATCCAAGACCTCATCTTCTGTAACCTGTGGGCAAAGAGAGACACCACAGTAAATGTATTCTGCCTTTAAAGTGTGTGTGAGCGTGTGTGTGTGATGTTGGAAGGGAATTCACTTGAATAGGCTCCTCTTCCTCACACTGGCCTGACACCAGCAGGTCTCCATATTCTCCTATACACCAGGAGGCCACCTGTACTAGAGGTTGCTTGAAAAAGAGAAGAGTTAAGCTAAAAAAACTGTCACCATTTAGCCACATTTGTGTTATTTCAAATCCATATGACAGACTGACGTCCATGGAACGAAGAAAAATGAAAGGTTTATCATTCTGTTTGTAGGTGAGCAACATTCATGCCCTTTTAAATTCAAACAGTGTTTGGAAAATTGCTGTCTAAACATTTTATGAATGTCAGTCTGTGATACGCAGGCACACAAGACAGCAAGCCAGTCAAATCATGAAAACAGAGCACTTTCCTTCCTAACCTGTGAGATGTCATCCAGCAGGGCTTTGTACAGTCTCTGGACAGTGTAAGCATGCATCTCTACACTGTTTGTAATGAGCTGAATGAGGTTGGGCACAGAGTCGTCTCGGACGTAACTTCCTGCCTGTAACAGCAGACAAATGAAAACCTCATTCTGAGGGGCAGTTTAGATGCACAGACACACATTAGCACTAAACTTTAAAAAGCAGCTGTCAGAGATAATAGGATATACAGTCCACAGGTAAGTTCAAAGTCATCAGCACTCAACAAAACTCATGGCTGTCTGTTTAACAGCACCTTCAGTTTAAATCACGTAAAGCCATCAAGATTGTGATACAGTTCAACAAAGAGGAAATGAAAGCAGCGTGTGATGAGAAATGATCAGAGCAACATATTTACCGTTGTCAAAACTCTCATAATGGTGTCTATATGCCATCTTTTAGAAGGGGCGTATCTGCAACAGACCAGACAAGCAATTTAAATCACTCCCCAGGTAAAACCCATCAGATCAAGAACAGCCTTTTAAACCTGCCTAACCAAACTCTTTTTGATGCTGTCAGATAAAAGGTATCAACAGTTCTGCTTCTGTCGATGGATCACTCATTTTATCATCACACAGTTACGATTCATGTCATAGAAACTCCAAGCACTTCATACGAAAGGACACTTTTTTTGAGTAAACCATTTCTTAAAATCTCAAAACTAATTCACGGGATCCTAATGGGGCAATAGAAACAACATGACTGCTGCAGACCCAACGGAAAATTGTCGTTCTTTCCTCTCCTCTGATTTTCTCCATAGAGCTAAATTGCAATAAATGCAGCATTTACTTCTCAGCAGCCAGGAAGATTCCGGACGCGCAGTCGGCTTTGAAGTCAGGGTCACAGGAGTCCAGGAAATACAGGAGCTCTTTCATCATGCCCCGGATGTTGTTGCCATTAACCAGGGCAAAGCTGAGCTCCATCGCACGCCTGCGGAACGAGATCGAGGTGGTTTAGAGAGTGGTACGAATCACTTGCACAGCATTTATGATAGGAGATATAAATCCATACTGCCAGGTGATAAATCACCTTTTAATGGACACATCAAGGTCCTTTAAGCAGTCCACAATAGTGCTTCGATGTCTCTGTACAGCATTGTGATCCGTCTGAACTGTCTTCAGTAGAGACGTCAGTGCCACGTATCTGAATGAAAATAATGTCATTTCAGTTGAGAGTAAAGCTGTGGTCACAGATGAAGAGATCATTTGTTTCAGTCTATGGATCACTCAGGGTCATCAGCGAACAGAAGTAAACATCCGTCTCACAGGTCACTTAATAATCAAACCTCAACGTCCATCACAGGCTAAACATACCTGATGTTTTTGTCATTGTTGAGAAGAAAGCGCCCCAGAATATTAATGGCCAAAACCTACATAACAATAACAACATTACTGCTGTGTCCTGAGGACAGACTATTAAGAAACAAACCACAATTTAAATAAATCAGTGATCAAAAAGGTCAAAAGAATCTGCAGCTACTGTCATTCATAAAACGGCTCAGACAACTGTGACTGAAATCATCACCGAAACGGTGATCAGACTGCGCTTGCCTGTCACTCTGAACAACTCACCCTCAGTCCACTCTCTGATTTGATGTCCATAATAGTAAGAACGGTTTCATACAGGATAGCATTGCCTACGTTTTTACTTGTCTCTGTGTTTGTTGCAACCTATTAAAATAAATCAAATTCATTGGCACAAAATGAATTTGCTGGGGAAGCTTTAAAGACACAAGACACTGGTGGATCTCCTCATACAGCTTACCTGTGCAAGAATATCATTCATAGCTTCGCTAGAATCGTCATCACCCTTTCCCAGAATTCTTAGCAGCCTTAAAATCCGCACCTTAAAAATACCAAGAGAAACAGTGTGGGCCAGAGGAGCTCATCAGAATGCTTTACGATATAAAGAACAGATGATCACCGCATATGTAAAAAAAAAAATTTTAGGACCACTCTAAAAATCACTTGATCTTGGAGAATCAACACTGTCTGCGGCATTAATTCCAGCGACAGAAGATTGGCCTGTACCTGCAGGAAAGGGTCACTGATGCCGGACACGTCGTGCTCAGGGGAGTAGCCTGACATGATAAGGTTCTTCAGGATTCGCACCAGCTGTGGAACCAGCTAGAAAAATAGCAGTGGGGAGAAAACAAAGACAGTGTGAGCAGAGTCCTTCTAAATTTCTGCACAGACACAGTTAAGCACCTTTCAAAACACTGAGGCACCCTGAGTTGATCATCTTCCAATAGATCTGTTTTCAATACTCATTTGATTAAGACCTTCATTCAAGATAATCAGAGATGGCTTTTAAAATCCTAAATTTAATATTCCTTCTCAGCAATTAACAATCTCCAATTTGGCAAATGTCTCCATTTGATATGGACCCCCACTATCATGTACATATTGGAAAAAACACAACCCAATAGTGACCATATGAAAGTGAATTACTAGAAAATAATCTCAAAATTACACGCAGGACAAGTGAAAATGTATATGAGGATTACATAATCCTGTATACAGGAAAATTAACAATCATAATTTCCAAAGTAAATAGTACATCAAAACAAAAAAATGGACTACATCTACAGAGACCATGAGACTTGATGAGACTTGAGTTCTTTAAGAGCATGCACCAGCTATGAAACCAGAACGTCCTCTTACCTTCTCATTCTAACACAATGCAGGAATTGTAACAAAGACAAATGACAGAAAAAATATGAAGTAGATGTTAGGGGGGAAGTGGAAAAAAGGTCACTTCAGAGAAGAGCTTAAGATAATGCTACGGTTATGAGCATGAGAGGTGGGCAGGGCAGAGCAGATCAGGCTGGGCTGAGACGAGCAGAAGCAGATATACAGAGAGCAAGAACCCATATTCATCAGACAAACAAGGATCCAGATTTCAGTAAAGACTATATTTTCAGTTCAGTATTTTAAAGCTATTAAATAAACAGGTAAGAGTGTTTTTGTCTCGGTGTGTTCGATGTGACTTTTGAAGGTGTGTACGGTTGTCGCGTACCTTCCTGAAGTGAGAGAGCATGTCGGGACTTCGCTCACACATTTCAGTGAGCAGAACAACAGATGTGTGGAGAACGCCTGCAGAAAACACAAGAGAAATTTCACCAGCAACCAAAAACACTTAAACAACTGCACATCTTAGCAGGCTCTCTTTTGACATTGTCCTCTCAGAAAAAGCAACACAGTTGGTCCAAACTTTCAAATGGAATGACAGGTAATTTTTGACATTTTTACCAAATGTTCATGTTTGGATGAACTACCCCTTTAACAACGCTAATGAAAAATACGCAATAATACTATGCATTTTATAATATCGTTCCTCTTCTCAGTCTCAACTGTTTGCTCTAAAATTATTTTCTGTAGAGTCGTTTCACTACAATGCAGAATTGTGAAAATAGCTCCATAAATCAATCTGAACTGAGCTGCAGCAATCATTTGTGGTACCTTCTGAACTGTTTCATCATTTTGTTCAAGTGACAAACAGAAAAATGACACCTATGGAAAAGGTGAAAGAGACGGAGCTCTCACCATGATTTTTCTCACTCAGCAGGTTTTTGGTTGCCGGTAGGAACATCTCCATTAGCTCAGGAACCTTCCGTATGACGTGGACCGCACACAGCGCCGCCTGAGGGAAAAGAGCTTACATCAAATCCCTGGACACCATCCGCACGTTCTGCTGTGAAGATGTGTTAAATACCTTCTTCCTCAGGTAAGAGTTTGAGGTTTTGAGAAGCTTCTCTACTTCTCCAGCCAAGTCACGACACATTTCAGATGAGCCCATGCAGCCCAGTGTGCACAAGGCCAGTCCCTGCACATACTGTGTGCTGTGGTTCAGATCACTGCAACACACACACACAGAGCTTTAGATGCAGGACCCAGAGAAGTGCAGAAAAGGGGAATATTTAACACAGTGCTTCTCAACTGGTGGGGTGCAACCCAAAATAGCTTGCAGGTATATTCAGATCTGAGCACGGCCAGCACAGCAACACGCAATGTTTAAACGCAAGCTATACAAAACAGCTAAGCCACATAATTAAGCATGCAAGTAAATAGGTAGAAAAAATGTCTGCTGTTGTCACACTATTTATTATATGCTGACAGACAGGCAGCTTGTCAATCCCTCATTCTTTTCAATACTGCCGGGCTTGTGTGCTTTATGTTAATATTAATATATTGACATATGATGTTAAGGACATTTCTGTTTCTTCTGTAAACTGAAATCATTTTGGTTCTGGTTGGGTCACCACATAATGCTGAGAACAACTGATTTAAAATACTGACAATGACATGGGACACAATCCTAAAGAACTTCATGAAATTAGGGCTGAAGGAAAATAAACAGAAGAAAGAAAGAGGCGTTTAGAATGGCATCATCTCACGATCATGCAGCACTTCAGTGACTGTGACTGTCACATCCAGCTCCAGCAGTTACACACAGGATGAGATCTCCAGCTCACTCACTTCTTGATGCAGTTAGTCATTAACAGATGGACGTCCTGTCTTTCGTCCAGCAGCAGCATGGCTCCCAGGTATCCTATCCTCTTATCTGTGAACTTCTGTGATGCAATCAGTTTCAGGCACTCCAGCTGAAAACACACATTTTCTTGTCAAACTCAGAGACTCCACTGAGGAGCTCACAGTTACACCGTTTATAATGTTTTAAAACTCACCTGGCCAAAGTGTGCTGGGTATCCCAGCATGTGCATATAAAGCAGCTTGGCCACATTTCTACAGCGGTATGTGTTGTCCTCTTCTCTGAAGGACGATCTGATGGCAGCACACTCTTTCTGGATCATCTCACGCTCCTCTGCCTGGGTTCGAGCCGTCCGGATGGTGCGGATCAGCTCTCGCAGTCTGATCGGAGCTGGCATCCTCTGGAATAAAGTACAATGTCAGCCAGCGTACTGTTACAGAAGCACTAACAAAGATGTGCTACCAAGAGAAATTAAGATGTATCTGGTGCTCGCATTAGTGAAGCACCATGTGATCAAACGAAAAGGACCCAAAAATCATGGTTGTTTTATATATATTTTGTATTTTTTGTATTTTGCACTGGGGCAAGTAAAAATATAGCCAGGCCAAATAACTAAACAGAAACAATTCTTCATTTCTGTTTCAATTTAGGCATCTATTTTAAACCTCTTAAACTATACCTCAGGCATCAGGTCTGACACCTCTATTGCAGTGTCACTTTTATATTACAGTTATTAGAATGAATAGATAGGACAGGATAGGACAGTAATGGGTTGGTCAATTTTAATGACACAAAACAGGCAAATCATTTGTGTACCACAAGATGAATTTCAAGTGCAACAGCCTAGAGCTCCATCTTGATCTGTCTTCCAGCAGGATCTCAAAGGAGACGAGCCTCATAACTGACTAACATAATGTGTTACGACTTTTCCCGATATGAAAATCCAAGACATCCGTTTATCCATAACCAGCTTTATCAGCCAATGCCACACAAGCAGCTGAATCAGCTGTGAAATTCCATTCCTTCAACAGAAGACAGCACTAAGGTTTCAATCCACTGCAGGCTCATTAAAAATTAAAAGCACACACAAAGTGGTAAGATTACATGGCTGCCTATTTATGCTCAGCTGCATGGGCTTATGTCTACACCATACCACACAAAACCAAACAATATAGTAAGAGAAAAGCACTGTTAATATAAGTTCTTTTTGGTTGCAAAGGAACAGGGTATAAAACAATATAGATTTATGTCATGTTTTTTTGTTTAGCAACATTCTTGACTGTCAAGAACTGACACACTCAAGGACAAGAAACACAGTAGGCTTGACATCTGGTCTCAGAAACAAACCAATAAGCAATTACATTATCATGCTAACAGAAAACAAAATGCAGAAAGCTTATGCAGAGACAGCACACAGAGGCAAGAGCAAACACAAATCAGACCAACACCAATCACACTACAGCTCAAGATTTAAGTGAATATTAGCACTAATAAAGAGAGAAGGCTCACTTATCAAAAACCTCTGTGGGTCATGTTAGGAATAAAAATAAAAGTTCATCCAAATGTCAATTATGCAGCTCCAAAAAGAAATTAACCATAAAGATGTGAATTTTGTGCATTATATTACAAATCTTTGGAAACCAAACGAAACTTTTTGGGAGGAACGGCCCAAACGTCACATCTGTTGATACACAAAAATTCAACCGATTCTCAAAATGAACCTAAAGCAGGGGTGCCCATCCTGCTCCTGCAGGGTCAGTGCCCTTCACAGTTTAGCTCCAACTCACCACAACACCTGCCTGAATGTTTCTAATCCATTATCACATGATTGTAATAGACACAGCACACGGGTCACTTTTGTTGTGCTTATTTTGAAACAAACCCAGCCCTTTAAAAACAACATTATAATAATTCACCTGTTGTGTTGAATGGAACGTTGCTTTAGGACATCATGGGGAAGAGTAAATGCCAAAGTCTTTTATTTTTAATAAAACTCTGAGATGAACAAAATACACAGACACTTATAAAATTGAGAGGCAGAGGAAATGACTCATGCGGCAGACAGGTTGAGAGGAGAGTCTATAAAGCACTAGTGCTTTCACCCCACACAAGAGCAGCTGTTCTGAAAGGACAGGTAAAGAATGTGTGGGGTCACCCAGTTACTTCCTGTAGCATGTAAATGTAAGTCATCAGTGAAAGACATGCAGAGCTCTACATGTGCTTTACTGTTCAGAGAAAATGCATCAATCACACAGTTAATATTCCTCCTGTTTCTATGCAGACTGAAGAGCTGCCTCTGCCGCACCAGAGGAACGCAGCACTTTTCATCTGTTAGCATGCAGCACCTAATTAAGCTGCTCAAGCCACAGAGAAACTCCAGTAATTACCTGCTAAACACATTCTCAGCATCTCTCTGCAACACAACAAGTGTTACTGCAGGGACAGAGGGCCTGTTTCATCAAGTGATGTTATAGTATATGTAACTGATATGACATACAGAAGTGATAAAAGCAGTGTTTAAGGAACAGAATATGAAACAGCAAACGAGCAAAACAAACGAGAAAGGCAATAACCCAGTTATAATTTAATTATTATTCCTCTTGCTATTACCAGGATTGTAGAGTTTGTAAAACATGTTGTATAGTCTCTACCTTATACAGGCTGCATCAAAATACACATAATATAGCTTTAATACACTCCACCAACTAGTAACTAGAATTCTGTATCAGAAGCCTTCACGCAGTTCAGCATGTGCACCCGTTCTGGCTGATTTTGGTCCCCTGCCAGTTTAATGAAAGCCAAGTGTTCTTCCTCTGAGAAAGGGATGCTTCATTTCAAAGTGCCTCTTCAGCTTACTTGCACTACATTAGCATTAGCAAACTCCATGCAGATGACACAAGGGCTAAGGGCAATTAGCAGCCCCAGCTTAACTAAAGCTGCAGACAACATAGTTTTCAGGATGCCTTCACGTTTGATGTTTGCAGTGAGTGGGCTGCTCTCTTAACTGTTGGCTGGAGTGGCCTTTCATTTAACTGTAATCCATCACAGCAAAGAACTGCACAGAAATAATGTATAATGCATATCTGTCATCTTTTCACATTTCTACAGCAGAGTAAAAAAAACTGTTCCTGAAATACATTACAAACTGAGGAAAAGACATTTCAACATTCAAAATGTATTTTTTTTGTTACACAATACAAGCAAAGTCAACTGGACACAGGACATACAAAAGAGTTACACATACAGAGCTGTTTGATATAGCAAAGATGTTGAACATCAGACAGATAATGCAGGAATTGCTGGTGCACTATAACTGTACAAAGCATATAAACGGTGTATAGTAGCGTAATAGTGTGTAGTAGTATAATAGTGATTACACACTTTAAAAAAGTGGATATACAAAACATTGATGCAATCATCAAAATGCTTTTAAAAGTGGGATTGTGATCGTCAAAATTAGCTGGTCTTGCAGAGATGGCATAGCACCAAGAGAAACATTTTAAATAATGTTTAACACTTCATTTACCAAAGAGCTTTAAAAATTAAAAAGAAAAACTATTCTGTGCATTAAACTGAAGGTTGGGTTACATGCTACTAGGGAAAAAAACTAATTTCTGGGAACTACACAGTGGATTAAGTCAAGAAATATGATGAGTAGACATCAGAAGAGCAAATTGCAACTAGTTTTCATGGCTTTGCAATGCTTTTGCAAATAAAAGCACCTCTTATCTCACAAGCACCAAATGAGGGTCCAGCGGATACTGAAGATGAAAGTTACACTTGGATGTAATGTTGTGTTATATAAATCAGAAATGACACCTCTGTGCACTGAGCCACTCTCCCCATGTGCAAAAGTCTGAATTCTAGAAAAGCAAGACAGGGTTTCTTCATCAAACAGCTGGTATACAATGATGGTGAATCATGGCTTTGTGTATGCCTCATCTATAAAACAGATCCACAAGCTCATTGTGACAGCTAGTGATTCAGCACCCACTGTTGTGACATCAGTAAAGCCAGAGTCTTTACGGTTAAATGAATGAGGAACTCACCTACAGAGGCATTAAAAAAACATTCTCATAACTCTCGTCTCACACACAGACACTAAATCATGGAAGATATTAAAATCCAACTTGACAGCAAGATGAACTATAGATTTAATTTCAATTAAACTAAGTAATGTAGGACTGCTTTCCCAAGCACATAAGCTTAACCTATAAAATGTACAAAACAAAGAGTTCAAACCAAACAAGCACACCACCTACTGTTCAGTGTTCAATCCGCTGCTCAAAACACAGACTGAACACAATCGAGGGATTGAGGTGACCCTGGGTGGGGTAGTTTTACACTTTTACAGCAGGTAGGGGTTTGTAAAGCTGACCTTGGAGAAAGCATTCATAACCTCATGTCTTACTGCAAGGACAATAAAAGCATTGTGTGGGGTTCTTGCCAAACACATCTATACCTGCTCATTTGGGGAGACAGGCAAACAGGTAATGTACATTGTACAAGTGTCTGTTGCACTGGGGAACGCATTCTGCTTAGACAGTTTAGAAGAAGAGTTTGCTGATACAATCTAATAAGTGGATTATTTGATTATTTTCAGCTAAATAAAGGAACAGCCTATTCCTGTCTTTAAAAAATGACTGTACTACAGTATGTTACAACATGTGAACACATATCCTAATCTTAAAAAAATCTTATCAAAGGTGCATGTGGGTATATGTCTTAATCATACCAAGGTTAAAATAACCTTACCCTGTGCATTATCCTATAAATCATAATTTTGTTAATATTTTACACTTGAGAGCCTGAAAGCTTAGTTCAGGTAAGGAAGTAAAATATTATATCTGATATCCTACGCCTGCCTCCAAAGAGTCTTAGACACCTGCCTTCAGTGTTGAATCGCAAGAAAGCTGCTCTTAGCAATCAAAAAAAAACCCACAAGGAGGTGACTTGGAAACCAGCCTTCATTGAGAACCGGTGTAAAGAGAACAGAAACATCTCGACAGATCAGGTGAGAGATAAGGATATGTTCATTAACTCAGGTAAAATGCAACTTGTCAGCCCTAAGACTGAGAACTCATTATATCAGTGCACAGTAAAGATTATTTTAATAAAGAAAGATGGACATTTGTCAACAAGGAAACGAAATGTACCAACTTAACAGGCTCGTGGAGAAGAGAGAGAATGCAAATATGATCCAGGAGTCATGCAAACTGCAGCAGGGGCTGGAGGAGTGACTTTACACGTACATGCTAACAGACGGTCACTTCCTTGATTTCCGTAACCTTATTCCATGATCACTAGGGGCAAATACCAACACGCCATTCATTTTCCACCAAGCCAAAAAGCTGTGAAAAGTCACGAACAGACGTAGTCTGAGACAGTTTTAACTTGAATGGAGTACAACAGTCAGGATTATTTATCATTTCCTATTGACATCAGCAAGTGACACACAGCATACACCTCACATTCTTGACCCTTAACGAATGCGTTTGTCCATTAAACACACGGACCGTGTGTTTCATGGATGTTATGTTTTAACATTCAGAGAGATTATTTTAAGATGTTTACACCCATCTCTTGCGCTACAGCACCCGATTCAGTGCTAAGCTAAAGGATAAACAGTGACGTGAACCTACATCAGGCTACACTGGTAAAAAAGGAAACATTTTGAAGTACATCAGTGCTTTTAACTCGTTTCTAGGCCCTTTCACTTGTATGAATTACCTTTATTAGCTCTCAGTAACGTCGGTGAATGAAGTGCTGCGTGTATCCGATACTAAATGACTGAAAGCCTGTCAGGCCTCAACCTGAGCGTCGATCTGACGGAGGATTAAACCAGAGAGACCACATACACAGCTCACAGCGTACGTTATATCGACCGACACGGTCAGAAAAGACCGTATAACCGGTATTTTACGATGGACACACCCGGTGGCTTCACGTCGCCCGTGGAAATACAGCGCGAGGAAAAGTCTGACTGCGCGAGCGGCGCCCGTTAGCGCTTGAGCCTGTGACAGAGTCCCGGGTGCACGCGCGAGCCCGTGCGCTCCACTTCCTATGCAGCCTACCGTCGAACCCGCAAAAAGCACAAAACCCGAGTCACTTGACAGATCTGAGCCAGATACTCGCGAACGGAGCCGTTCGTGTGGATGGTGACAATAAGGACGCACTCACCAGCCGTTACGATACCAGAAAACAAGTGCAATCTTCTCAGTCGACGGAAGGAGGAACGGAGTAGACATTCAAAATGGCGGCGGCACTAGCCTCAGCACTTCTAGCGCAGGCGGAAGGTTACACGAGCTGCTGCTCACAACCTAAAGCTGTAAAAAATGTGAACGCGAGAATGTTTTCATATTGGGATTTATTTACATTCGTGTAATTTACATTTTCGACAATACGTTTAATAAAGCACAAATATTATGATAATATTTCGACAATGCCAATTTAAAGAAAAATAAGGTGGAATAATACAAAAAATAAACAAAGCTTTGCTTATCGTTCTAATGATTAAATACTTATTTTAAATATAAAAATGTTTTGATTTCCCTCTTAAATGTTGAGCACAATGTACAACAGTCATTAAAATTAAATTAAGTTTATTTATCATTTAAAGTTGAGTTTAGAAGCAAAGCCCGTAGTGTTTATAGAACGTTCTTCAAAGGGTTCAAACGCGTGAGTCACACTCATCGTCATCATCAGCGGGTGGAGGAAGGTGCGCGCAGCTCAGCGTCACTTAAAATTTATGAGCCAATGTGTATTTGCGTATTTTAACGCTTTCTACAGAAAATTTAAATTTTCCATTAGGAATTCATGAATTTAATGATTGTAATAAAATAAATGGCTCTAGCCACCCCATGATTTAACAACGTGTGTTCTCAACACACAACACACTTTTTTACTGCGTAAATAACGTATGTGCTTAATAAGATTGTGATTTTTTTTCGGTGGAGTAGAAGCACATACACTTTATTTCTAATGCTAAGCTACGTGTCAGTAGGGCGGATGACTTGTCCAAAGAGCTGTGCTGCGGTCTGCACCTCACCTCGTGGCAGTCAGTGATGACGTCAGCGTGTCCTGTTGAGGCACCTCCTTTGGGAGTCACTCAACTGGTTGTCTTTTGTAAGTCAAGGGTCGTTTGATGAACCGAAGGATGAGTGTTTTTGTTGTGAGGTTTGGCGGTACAGACGTTTCCAAAAACTGTCGTAATGATTGGTTGGCCTTCTAGAATATCTTAAGCTCTAGAAAGTCCAAGATCTGATGGCCCATTCTAGTGGAGACAATCAACAAATCATTGATCATGTGTTCTGCCCTTGAAATAGGGGAGGAACATGTCAGAAATTAATAAAGATTAATTACTATTTGAAATAAAGATTGATTCACATATGTTCTTTGTTTATTTAAGAATAATTAAAATGAGTGTTACAGTCATACACACACACACCAATGACTTTTACACACCCATGAACAATGACCATTTAAGGTAATTAAAATTATTAATAGCCTTATACAATATGTTATATTAGATAGATAGATAGATAGATAGATAGATAGATAGATAGATAGATAGATAGATAGATAGATAGATAGATAGATAGATAGATAGATAGATAGGGAGTACAATGAATACGGGAGTAAAACTGGAAATTATATTTTGTATGGCATAATCCTCCGCATCCAGGTATGTGTATCCCACAATGCGTCTCGTTGTTTCCTTAGAAACTAACGTGGTTTAAAAAACACGCGGTAGAGGGAGACAGTGACAGTGTCAGCGGGGGTGGGAACTCACTGCTAGGTCAGAGGCAACGCTGCAGACTCCGTGCATGCAAAGACTGGTGATGATGTGTCGATGCCCACATCAGAAAATAGTCCTGTGTGATTAATCTACTAAAGAAAGCACGTTTACTTTATCTATGAGTTGTTAATACACATCATACAATACTGAGGATACCTGATAAAAGTTAAAGTGATAGGTATTCTGTAAGCTTTAAAACATGAAAATATAACATTTTAAGTCTTTATACATTTCTCAATATTACAAACAAGGTTATTGACCATTACATAGTTTTACTTTAGGTATTTAAATGTCTCTTTCTATATCGCTGTACAAAGGTGCATTTCTAACATACATTCGTTACGTTTCTCAGCAACGATGACAGAACAGCTATTGCGTCTGTCCAATTTCTTCATCAATTTTCAGACATTTCTTTAATGCACCGTCTATTTAAATGTCAAGTACCAATCATTCAATTTAAGACACAATGTTATAAGTGGAAAATGTCCTTAAACAGACGAAAACCACCCGGAGATTAAGCTGCATTTCAATAGAAAGCTGAGTTTTGTGAGCCAGCGAGCGCCTCCTGTAGGAGTGTGTGCTTCACACATGAGATGATGGGTAACATCAGTCCTTCCTTTCACTTTAATACATCGCCTGACCTGCACGTCGGCGGAGAGACGGTGGCTCGGGCTTTTACATCAACTGTGCACATTTACTCCGATTATTATGTTTGGAAACATGCAACTATCGACATGAACGTTATTTTATTGCCGCTTAGGACCAAGATGTCTGCGTACGCAAAACGAGTCCTCTGTTTTCTATCAGACAATTGAACTGCATCGCATTGGCCAATGTAGCCGTGTAGTTGTGCGCGTTACGAGTATTTTTTTAATATTTCTCGGAAGAGGCTTCGCTTCATTTTTTTGTCTGGATTGTTGAAAAGCATCTTCACATCAGGCGGATCATATAAGAGATTCGACTTTTTTCACCCGGCAGTGGGGCTTAATATGTCAAGACGAAAACAGACAAACCCTTTCAAAGTGAATTGTAGGTATCTCAGGTATTGTAAACACTTCTAATCTTTAAGTTATTGTTAAAGGCGTTTGGCTACTGAAGGAGATTTTGAACATCGTGCAGTAAGACTGAGGCATCATGTTATTCTGTGCCATTGATATGTTTGATTTGGAGGCGTTACATCCGCATTTTACTGTAGGACGGCGTTCACAGATTCTCGGTACTAACCCAACATTATATTATTTAAAGCTTAATCTAGGTAATCTTTAGATTATAGTAAAGGCTTGAAATATGCGTGCTAATACACTCAATAACCCTGAAGATGTTTTATACTTCTGTCGATTTGTTTTACATGTACAAACTGATTCCTACAACATTACTAAAAACAAAATACAACCACAGAAAATGCCACATTCAACCCCGAAAAACAACATTTACGTGTAACTGGCAGATGTGCAGTCTGCATGCAGAACTAGCGCCCTTACTGAAGTGTGTCCTCTTTACTGCAATGCATTGTGGGATGTTTGCAATACAGTGGTGACCGTATCTGCTTTGGCTGATATTAACGTGTTTGTTCTTGACATACGGCTGATATTGTAAGCAGGTAATAACAAGGCTAAGTTTCTCCCATTTAAACAGAAGCCGATGTTATATTTCTGTACCTCGTAGGAGTGACAGTTCGTAAGCTATAAACATGAATGTGGATGAATCATGTAATAAGTGTGCCAACTTATGCTTTATTTAGTTTCACATGTAGGTGATCATGGCAACAACTGAAAGGTGTGTTAGGACTCTTGTGCACTTGTGTGTTGTTGTTGTTAAAGACGAACCAGCTGCGTCTTGTGTTAGAGGATGATTTAAAACAATGGCCGTGTTTACTTTCCATCTTCAACTACTGTAAAATACAAAGGCCTAGTAATACAATATTGACATCTAACTGTATACTCATGACTGTATACATGTGAAGTTTTGAAATTGTGAGTTCCAGCCCTGGAAAAAGTCATATAGTCAATGATGTTTAAATAGGCTTCAAAATGCTGTTTGTGCTCTTAAATATGATCAGATGATTCTAGTTAGTAATTTTTTTCCATTACCTCTTTGATTTTGATGAAATGGGACATATTTTTAATCATTTTGTAATAGTTTTCCTCAAACAGATTGTAACATTATAAAGTATTGTTCTTTGGTTGAAAGGCTGTTGGAGTCTGAGGCACTCTGGGAAATGTTACTTTGTGGGAAAGTGTAGGAGTTTTGTGAATTAGGCCCGAGTGAGACCTGAATTCCTAACTGGCTTTATCTGATGTGACTCCTCCAGCCCAAGAAAACAGACAGACTGCTGAGATGGGTTGTGACACTTCTCATCCTGTGCTGTTTTTTCTCTTTCAGGGTTGTCTGAGGATTGTAAAGGTTGTGTGTGGGATGGCCTGAATCCAGGGCCACTCTCATTGTTTGGTATTGGAGTTAAGTTTTGTCTGCTGTGTTCCCTCCCCCACCACTGACTTCACCCTTTTCTCTAATGTCTGATGAGTTTGTCTTTTGTCTGGATTCAGACAGACACTGCGTCACCTCCTCAGACTCAGTGATAACATCACAGTGGCACAGGAGGGGGTGGAGAGACAGATGTACAGACAGAACTGACAGTGGGGGATGGTGAACATCAGTCACAGACTGACTGCTGTAGCTGCTAGTTAAACAGTGAGCTAAACAGAACCTCCTGCCTCATTCACAAACTTTCTTGGATGTCAGTTTGAAACCGTCTCGAGCGCACAGTAAAAGTCCAGCTCTTGATTCTCTGTGCAGTGAAAGGGAGCTTGAGCTGTTGGTGACTCAAGGAAAACTATAGATATCATGTAGGAAGGACAGCCTGTGCTGGAAGCATTCCTAAATGATCTCAGCACAAAAATGGTTTGGAGGTTTTTGGGAACGCTCCCTGACGCAATCACATCCCAGGAGACAGGGGTCTCTATAGAACAGAAAGGGGCCTTTCTCAGTTATTGGGGGTTTTCAAACCATAGAAAGGCCTTTCTCAATCGGTTTACTTTTTGCCGTTTGTAAACACATAATTGGGAAACACTTTTTTGTTCACCCAATCATGGCATTTGGTCTGAATGCAATGACAGGATATTCTACTTGCCTGTCAGTAATGTATCTGCATACCTGCGCAAACCATGCTAACACGGACAATCTTCTGTCATCAGTGTGTTCATGTGTTTTGGAGTGTGCTCTGAATGGAGGGTGATGTTTATGCTTTCAAAGCTAGCTTGCTATTGCTAGCCTCTCTAAAATGACCTTCCTTACCTTTAGGTTAAAGGTTTGTTCACATCCTTAACCATGTTTATTGAAGTATGTTTATTGGCTTGTAATGTCTCCTGAACTGGCAAGAATGATAAACGATATGATGAAGATGGCAGGACTAGAGTAATGGACGCCTGCTGAGAGCGAGGAGCAGCTCTGGGTGGGTGGAGGAGAAGGTTCTCACATTAGCAGCATGGACTCTCCACGCAAACGTTTCCTCAGGACCGCAGTGTGAGTTCAGTTCACTGTGGGGGTTGGTGAGTGTGTCCGTGACTCAACAGCGTGTTTTTAATGTATGATGGAGCGTAAAGCAGAGTGCTTCTGATGAGTGCTGTCATAATGTCTCTTTGTGAAGTTAAATAAATAATTTACTCAAACTTGACCATTTTCAGTCAATATTTACTCGCTGTCAGGTTTTGCGTTGTTGTTTTGTGGAATATACATTTTTTTAAAGCTTTCTATATGTGCATTTCACTGAAGTGAACAGCATGTAGATGAAATGACGAGGGTGAGAAAATAATAACGGAACATTTTTTGGGGGAGGTCCAGGATTTTCATTTGTTACTTTTTTGGTACCAACAACCGCCAACCTCACACTGTCTATTGTCTACTGTACTATTGGCTATCTATGCTATTTATTTGAAAGTAGCTTCTTCTGTCTAATATGTGGCCTGTTTCTGCTGTTTTGCAGAACTATCCGAATATATGCTGTTGGAGGTTCTTATTAAAGCTGGGAAATATCATTAGAAACATATTTAAGGTCAGGAAGATGAACCAACTATTATTGTTTGTATATAACTTGTCCCGCACATTTGTACGGACTTCAGTGCTGTCACAAATCACATAGCCTGCTGATGAGACATGTGCTGTTACATTGTGAGCTGACCTCATGTGTTCATCTGGTGAATAATAACAGTAAAAGAACTATGCTGAAGAGGGAACTACACCATGGATTAACATAGAATTTTATAGGCTTGAGGGCTTTTTTTCAGCCAATCAGAAACCCTTGCCGTAGGGGAGCAGGGTTTGCATGGGCAAATGTACAGTTTATATAAAATCAGTTTTAAATCTGTCAGTATTGGGTGACTGTTGTTTTACTCACAGGGTCTTTTCACAGAATTGGGTTTTCTGGCCCTCAGCGCTCTTTTGCGATGGACTCCAGAAGTGACTTCATGGAGGATGAAGAATGCCATAGCTCACAGGATCCTGAGGAGCAAGAGAGCACGAGTGGTGAGCTGCATGAAAACATCTCATGCTACTGCATGTGGCTGTCTTGTAGGCCAGCAGCAGAGCGATGCTGAGGTCACGAGTTTGAGTACATACTGATAAAGTGCTAAGCCTGAATTTAGATAAATACATTTGCCAACTATGTAAATGATTGATGTATTTGCTCATTGTTTCTAAAATGTTGAGAAATGAGAAGCTCTGTGTGACTGTCCTGTACTGTGTGGAGAGTTAAGCAGTGAAGGTGACCTGTTGTGGGGTGATCAATAACATTATTAATGTAACTGTTTCTCATTCTGCCAGATGACGGTGACAGTGATTTTGACAAAGATGACGATTCGAATGCGTCTGCAGATGACAGCATGATGAGTAACAAGAGCAGCTGTCGTCTACAGCAGGACGATGTGAAAGAGGTCAGTGCTGCAGGGATGCTTCACCTGCATGCGCCGCATGCTTAGTGTTGCCATAGGCAACTTACTTTCCTGACTGTACAGTGTCTTACAGTAGCATTCAGACCCTGACCACATCTCTCATAATCAATTACAAATAGATGGAAACGCACTGAAATGCAGAAATTGTTTCAGGTTGGAACATTTTGTTTGTTTATCAAGCACATAAACTCGTTTTGATAGTTGGGCCGTTATTGAATATTTATCTTTTTTTTCTACTAATTTGGAAAGATCAGTTAAACATCAGTTTAAAGAGGTACATTGAATAGTCAACTGTAAGAGGCTGAGAGCTGTTTATATAGGGTGACTCACATGCAGTGAGTCATGATAAGAGCTCATTCGTTCATTCATATGTCTGCTGTAAACGCTCCAGTACAGCAGTGCTGCATCAGTCAGCTGCAGCCATCATCAGATCCACAGTCACCTCACTGCTGCATTACTTCACTGAAAAACACTCATTATTTACACACCAGAGCTGTACAACATTTTTATGGGGTACAATTTACAAGACATTTTTACAAAACTCCTTCTGTCTCACTGTGTCTATTAGGAGAGTGAGGAGGGGATGGAGCCTGGCAGCAGTTATGTGTGTCCACTCTGTCCACTGGAGTTCAGCAGCTCAGAGCAGCTGATCACACACGTCTACCAGGTACGAACACATCAGCTCAAAACACAGCATTTCTTTGCTCCTCAGTATCATTATAACCCAGTATTATTATAAAAATGCCATATATGTTCCAGTTTTAATAGTGTGTATGTCAACTAAAAATCAAGTAAACTGCATCATCAAAGCATTTAATACAAGTTGTAAGTATCTGTTTGTATGTGACCTCTTTCCTGTGAACAGCACACAGCGGTGAGCGGCAGTAAGAGTTTCATCTGTCCTGTCTGTGGACGAGCTCTCAGCTCTCCAGGCTCTCTTGGTCGGCATCTTCTTATTCATTCAGAAGATCGTCTGTCCAACTGTGCAGTATGTGGAGCTCACTTCACAGACACCAACAACTTCAACAGGTCAGCTCGCTGCTCAACACAAGTTTTAAAGCTTTGCTTCAATGCTTTTAAAGAACTGTTGCTCTAACCGGATTTTAAATTGAAATTGTAGGGAAAAGGTGAAAGAGTTCCTCAACACAAGCAGTTTCGAGATCAGCAGTGACAGCGAGACCTGCTCCATATCAAACTCTCTACCCAGAAGCCCCATGACTAACCCCAGCACCAATCCTGGTCCCACATTGACCTCACTGCCAGACGGTCTCCTCTCCTCTGCGCCTTCCCTCTGCGACCCCAGTCTAACCCCCATCAGTCCCTCCAGCACAGCTCTGCCACCTCTGCCAGACCTTCTGAACCCAGTGCCAGTGTATCCAGCTGGGGTTCTGCTGGTCTGCAACAGCTGCGTAGCCTATCAGCAGCTTGTAGATGCCCAGTCACCATCCATGAGGAAATGGGCAGTTCGCAGGAAGAACGAGCCCACAGAGGTGAGGATACAGCGCTTGGAGCGTGAGCGCACGGCCAAAAAGACCAAACGGGCGTGCGAAACACCGGAGGAACGGGAGATGCGCCGCCTGCGAGACCGCGAGGCCAAGCGGATGCAACGGATGCAGGAGACGGAGGAACAGCGCGCTCGTCGACTGCAACGGGATCGAGAGGCCATGAGACTGAAAAGGGCCAATGAGACGCCTGAGAAGAGGCAGGCACGGCTAATACGTGAAAGGGAGGCTAAGAGGCTGAAACGTCGCCTGGAGAAGATTGACCCATCACTGCGGAACCAGATCGAGCATGACCCTGCAGCAATGGCAGCTCTAACTGCTGATATGAATCTGTTTCAGTTCTCCTTCCCCATGTCCGTCTCCTCTATGGACAACGGGCTGTTTATGAAACTACCTTAATGAGCACAGCTCCAAACCTCTCAGCCATTCACTTCACTTTGGGAAGTGCCATTCTTAAAGCTTGACTGTAACCGTGATGGAATTGTTATGGTCTCGGCAGTTTCAGAAGGTGTTCACACTGAAAGCGGTCTGAAATTGATTTGAATTCGTTTCCAACAAGAGTTGGCAGAGTCTGTTGAAAACTTTTTTCCAATAAAGTTTAGCAAAGTACAAGTGAAGCTCGCAGGATCACAAAATCATGACACGGTTGGATGATGCAGTTGAGTAGGAACGCAGTCCAGCAACATGTTAACCTCTAATGATGTGATCACTGTCAGTGTGAACGTACCCTAATGGATTTTTGTAACATAAATTCATTTACATAAACTAAACTTGTGAAACAAATTCCAACAGAGGAGTAAAAGTTTTTTCCTGCGTGTCAGCATGTTTTAGATTTTTACACCATTTTCAAGACTTATATTTTTGGCCATCTTTGTACAGAGCAGTAAGACACTTTCATAAGGTGGTTCTCTGTTAGCACAATGACCTACAGTGACAGCTGTGAGATGTAGCTACACTCCTTATTCTGTTTA
The DNA here is from genome assembly GCA_036877625.1 of Ambastaia sidthimunki. Lineage (NCBI taxonomy): Eukaryota > Metazoa > Chordata > Actinopteri > Cypriniformes > Botiidae > Ambastaia > Ambastaia sidthimunki. Next base: position 21,144 of record JAZGTK010003473.1, read on the forward strand.
ATCTACTGTCCAGTCTAAAAGGTTGGACTTTATCTGCAACTGTGGCTCACCTCCAAGAACCTGAGACTGGGTTACTGACCAGCTCCTACTCATGAGATCAGCTACCTCAGCAGGGACTCCTTCCATGGCCCTGTCACATGTGTGACTGCAACACTGACTCTATCTTCCTTATGCCAATACATTAGTATATAGAGTTTCTCTACATGTTCCATGAAACTGCAACACTTTAGTTGAAAGCTCTGTATAGGCAGGAGCACTCCATTGCCCTCTGCCAAAGTTGATGTGGTCCTCACATGTTCTAATATCTGCATGGCCAAACAATGTTTATGATTTTGAACGATATCCATAAGCATCTCCTTTATGACGTCTGTGCACCCTTGCTGCAGACATTCACATAAGAGGGCCATACAGCAGTCTGTTACAGCAGCAAAAATGGACTACGAGGGGAAGCGCAGTGGCTAAAAGTGGCCTTTGGGTCAGGGCCTCTATGAGAGACATTGTCCTTTTGAAAAGAGGATGTACTGCTAGAGATGATTGGCTTCACACAGCTGATTTTAAAGCACATTCAGCCACACCTCTCTGAGCTCCTCATGTCTGATACTTCACACAGTGCAGGTACTCAGGGATGGTGAAGATCATCTGTACCCTCACAGTCTGAGAACACAGAGGAGCAGAAGATCTCCTCTTCTTCGTGAACCATCTTCACATTCTCAGATTTGGACACCTTCAGTGGTCACACAGGTCTGTTTTTCTTTTCTTTGAAACATTTCTTTATCATTTCCAAACTGTTCAGCTGAGCCAGGACATGGGTGGAGATATTACACGACTCCGTTATGTCATTGAAGCAGCTGATGGTGTCACTGTACTGTATAATGTGTTACCTCTGTACACTAGTGCACTCCTGCACTGGAACTGAGAATGATTGTTGTGAACAGTGAGGCACTCGGTGTGCGCTCAGTCTGTTTCTATGGCAACATACGTAGTGTATAAAAATTCATTAAAAATGTTGCCTTTATCACTGGAAAGTTGTGCTATGGTTTTATATTTATATACAGGTAAATGATTTTTTATTTTCTTTTAGTGTTAATTGTGAGACGTGCAATGACGTTTAGTGAATGCATGAACAATGAAATGATGAGGACAAACCTGTATACAGCAGATAAAATACTGCACGTGTACAGTAAAGAAAGAACATGGCAAATGCATTTAAATTTAATAACATTCTGTCATTCTTTACTCACCCCTGTGACTTTCAGACCTGAACCCTGTTGATGTTTTGTCATTATGGTAGCCAGCCCCAGAAAAACCTCAGATGTGTGCTTCTCTTTCAGATACAGTGCTGTGAGCGTCTCAGATGTGTGCTTCTCTTTCAGATACAGTGCTGTGAGCGTCTCGGATGTGTGCTTCTCTTTCAGATACAGTGCTGTGAGCGTCTCGGATGTGTGCTTCTCTTTCAGATACAGTGCTGTGAGCGTCTCAGATGTGTGCTTCTCTTTCAGATACAGTGCTGTGAGCGTCTCAGATGTGTGCTTCTCTTTCAGATACAGTGCTGTGAGCGTCTCTGATGTGTGCTTCTCTTTCAGATACAGTGCTGTGAGCGTCTCGGATGTGTGCTTCTCTTTCAGATACAGTGCTGTGAGCGTCTCGGATGTGTGCTTCTCTTTCAGATACAGTGCTGTGAGCGTCTCAGATGTGTGCTTCTCTTTCAG
>JAZGTK010003474.1:0-27285 GCA_036877625.1 Ambastaia sidthimunki
TGTTAGTCATTTGAAACATACAAACCTATCCTATTAATCAGAAATGTCTTCCATTGTAATATTTTTTTAATAGACCCTCAAGATGATAACAAGATCGGTATAGATGGAATACAACAGTTCTGTGATGATCTAGGACTTGATCCAGCCAGTATAAGCGTACTACTAATCGCTTGGAAGTTCCGGGCTGCAACACAGTGCGAGTTTTCCAAACAAGAATTCATGGAGGGAATGGCTGAGCAGGGGTAAATTTTGCTTGTTTTCCTTAGATCACATAAGATTCTTTTAACTGAGATTTCTTCAAGTTCTATCTACTGATTTTTCAGCAATATTGGTGTTAATTTTGTATGTCTTTTTGAGATGTGACAGCATAGAGAAACTCAAAGCCCAACTTCCCAGGATGGAGCAGGAGTTAAAAGACCAAGGGAAATTTAAAGACTTCTATCAGTTCACATTCAACTTTGCTAAGAATCCAGGACAGAAGGGATTAGGCATGTTGGATTCATTCTGTTTGTACTGGCAAATGTTGTTACTATAATGTTTTGTATGTAGCTAACTTGTGTTTTTTGCTATTGTTGTTCTTTTGTTTTCTACCAGACCTAGAAATGGCGATTGCATACTGGAATTTATTATTGGCTGGTCGTTTTAAATTTCTAGATCTGTGGAACAAATTTTTATTGGTGAGTATTGATTATTTATAGTTGTGAGTTATATACAGCATTAAATAACTTTCTGGATTAAAAAAAACTGTAAATACTGTGAAAACATATGACTGACTTATGCATTTCAGGAGCATCATAAGCGATCCATACCCAAAGACACATGGAACCTTTTGTTAGATTTCAGTACAATGATAACAGATGATATGTCAAACTACGATGAGGAAGGTTAGTTTCTGTTTTCCAAAAATCATTCACCTTTGAAAGTGGACACAGTCATTTTTCTCTGTTAAAAGTTGAACAGTTCAAAACAGCACTTGAACAGTAATGTTAATGGAATGTTACTTGCTTTGTACTTTTACTTTCACTTTTTTTTCACTTAATGCATATTTATCCAAAGCGACTTGCAGTGCGTTCAAGGCACTCTGTCAACTTTGACAGGGTCTGTCACTAAATGTATACTTAAAATTATCTTCAAAGTTCATGTTAAAGGTAAACTTCAAAAGAGAGCTTTAATTATAAAATATTGCAAGATATCTTACTGCAGTTGCTAATACAGTAAATCTAAAGAGAATCCAGAGATTTCACAGGTGCTGATAGCTAAGTTGATTACTGCTTTGTAGGCTGGGATGAAAGACAGAAAAGTGTCTAAATATGGCCCAGCAACACCTATGACTGCAATCCTGCCAGTGACTTTGAAAAACATAGAGAAGGGTCAACTAAATAGCTTTGATTTCTGTGTGATACTGCATCCAATGTAATTTGGGGAACTTGCTGACTTTTCAAAACTGATGATTGTGATGATAAGGGTAATGACTGGTTTTGAACCATATCGTAGTCATATGTATTTATTGGCGATTCAAATCAAGTCATGAAGGATCGTTGTTTTGAATGAATTTTGCTTCCAGGTCTTCAAAACTTAAATTACAGGCAGGTGTGTTTTATTAGCAAAGCTCTGGAGCTTAGGACTGGGGTAATGAGTAATTAAATAAATATATTTATAAATAATTATAATTTGTAGGGCTAAGGTAAGGTAACTTGCTTGAGCACCTCAGTTGTTTCCTGCCAGCATTGGGAATAGAAACCGGCAGCCCTCTAAGTTACAAGCCGTCTGTTTACTTTTACCAGTAGGCCACAACTGCCCTCAATTTTGGGTAAACTGATAACAGTTTGTTTGATATGTCTTTTTTTTCAGGAGCGTGGCCAGTTCTTATTGATGATTTTGTGGAGTTTGCAAGGCCTTGCATTGGCACCAAAAGTACAGCTGTATAATTTCATTCTTCCTGAGGGATGTCTGACCCTCAGAAAAAAACCACAGAGCTTCTGCTGGGCACAGAGGACTGACATGAGATCTGCATTTGCCTTTTTTACAAGCCGTCAGGACTGAGACGTTTATACAAACCAGAGACATTGCAAAGGCATCTTTTCTCTTCAGTCGTCTAATGGTGATTTGGGCTTTTTATTTTTTTTTTGGCCTGTTTGTTTTTTCATCTTCATGCAGGATCTGTTTCAATCTCTGGGACTTAAGTATTCTCATCCAGATGAAGCAGTTTGACAAGAGCAAGCTGTCAAAGATACACTGACATGTATATGACACATTAATCCTTGGTCAGATAGGAAATTTTGAAAATCTTAATTTTAATACTCCATGTGCATTCGTGCTTTGAATGTTGTTTTTTCTGTTTGGTTTTTATGGAAATTTGAGTCAAAGAATTATGATTGTGCTGTCTCTTTCTTATGAAACAGCTACTGGTGAAAGCCAGTCAGGTTTTCTTTTTTATTGTGACAATGTATGTTTTTTGTTAATGTCCAGACATTGATTTCACATCACTTGTTTAGTTTGGATCAAAATGGATAGGTCATATTAACTGTAATATTATATTTTGCAATCCTAGAAAGATTAATTTGAACATTACCTCAGTGTTCTATGATTAACAACTCTGTTTGGTGTATTGTTATACTGTTTTTGCAGTTCATTCAGTCAGCACTTTGATAAGTAACAATCCATACAGTAAAATCAGGTTAGAGTTGATTAATAAAGTCAGATGGCCGTGAAAATGGTTCTGAGTTTGGGAATGGTTTTGGGATGGTTTATCCACACAATCCACTAAAATGCATTTTAAAATAAATTTTCACCCTTTAAATACTGTGTTCTTTAGCATAAATGTCATTAAAACCGTTTCATTAGTGCCCTTTTTTAATATTATTTAAAAAGTCTCGATGTAAGGCAAAACATTAGTGTTTATAAAAGAAGCTTTTGGAGCCATCTATCTGTGAGACAACGCGCACGTAAATAGTCGATAATTAACGTCGTTGCTAGGAAACGAGACGCCGCAACAGTTCAGACCTAAAAGTCTCTCATCGAGTCGTTTGTGTTTTATTTTTCCGATTTTCTCATTTATCCTTTTTGAAACACCGGGGATGTCTAACGCGCTGTTAGCGGAGGTTGGCTGGGACGATGGTTTTGCCATCCCTGTAGCGAATGTAGAGAATAAAGCGCTAGAGGAGGAGGTAAGTGATAGTTGATCTGACGTGGTGCGTAAGGAGTTGTGTAGCTCAAGCTTATTGTTTTGGTTTTCTCTTTCAACAGCTTAAGAGAAAGCAAAAAGAACGGCTAAATCTTGACAACAAACTAAATAAATACAAGGACATTATAAATGCTTTGACAGAGCATCTAAAAAATCTAAGACAAGAGGTTTCTCATACCCAGGTACCCAAACGCTAATATTTTATTTAAAAAGTGTTTTTACCAATAAAATAGCAGGTCAAATGTATAGGATAGGAATGTTTGCATGTGTTTAGGCGGTGTGCAAAGCCAGAGAGAAGGAGATCGAATCGGAGATGCATTTCAGAGCGCTGGCGGAGCGAGAGACCGGCCGTCTGAAGCAGGAGATCCAAAAGCTGGACAATGAACTGAAAACACTAAACGAGAAGAAAAACTCTCTAGAGGTTCCTGTTGTGACTTATACTGTTGATATTTCATATGCACTGAATGCCACATATTGAGAGTGTCACAATCACAATATGGCACTCATTAAGATCATACTGCGCATGTCTTAATTACAGATTTACATATGCAAAACATCCTTTGCTTTAAACTTACAATCATTTGCACAGAACAACATTTTTAAAGCCACCCAGAAGCTTGATGAATTAAAGAGTCAGCTGAACTGGGATCAGCAGACTTTGGAGGCCTGGTTGCAGGACTCAGCACTCAAGGATGAGGACACCATGGCAATAATTAAGTACGCCAAGCAAGATGAGAGCAGGATTCGAGTGAGTGCGTAGTTATAGCCTTCTAAAGGCTGATAAATGTACAAGCTTAAGATGTTTTGATTCATCACAGTTGTCATAATGACAATGGAAAACTGCTGTATTTTCCCCATGTAGCCATATAGTCAAGGTTGCCAGATCTGCATAGCAATCCAAATTATCCCAATGACCCTAGTCTAGATTCTAAAACTTAAAATCTGCTACTCCCATACTTGAAATACATATTATACAGTCACTGTTATGCATTCCACATAGTTTCTTCCTGAAAATCATGGTATAGTAGTACACAGTAGTAATATATTTCAATATATTTCATATACAAGTCAAATATAATTTAATGTCATAAGATTCACCAACAGAAAAAACAAACTGCGGCAACAGTTTAAAAGTAGCCAAACCATTGGAGGACTGCAGACTTGGCAACACTGCATATCATAATACTTTAAAGGGTTAAATGTGTTCAGTTAACACAAATCAGAAAAGACTATTGCCAAATACATGGGCTAATTTCACAAAACTTATTAAGCATAAATTTTACCCCAAAAAGAAAAAAGAAATGCATAGCCTGTATTTAATGGACTGAGATAATATCTGATTTTGTTTGAATCAGGAATTGACGCTGAAAATTGAGAAACTGACTCTTGAGGCCAACCAGAAGAAAAAGACCTTAGACAATGAACTCACTGAAACAGTTATGGCACAGGTGATAGAGGCCTTTCTGTGCACCCGTATGTTTTACAATTGTAAATAATTTAATACCGTGTTATTTGTTCTATAGAGTTCTCTAAAATAATGTTCTTGTGATATGGAATGCAGGTTGCTTTAGACAAGACAGCCGAGAGTTTTCGTCAAGCTCACATTGAACGACAAGAGATGCTTAACCAGTGGGAGAACACCATTGAACAAATGAGAAGACGAGACCAGGAGATTCAGCAGTGTGCAATGGTAACCTGAAGATGGCGCTCTTTCACTACACATTTATATTTATGTATTTGGCAGACGCTTTTATCTTCAAATTTATACATTTTATCAGCACGTGCTCCCTGGGAATCGAACCCACAATCTTTGCGCTGCTAACGCAATGCTTTACCAACTGAGCTACAGGAACTACACATCTTGAAATCCATATCATTTGCCATAGCAAATATGAATGTATAAATATATTTTTCCTAAATATTGAAAAACAAAAAACATGAATAGCACATATGGAGTTACTTACTCTTGTACTTAATTTTTTTTTTAGAATAGGAGATTGAAGAATGAAATTGCTCTCAGGGTTTTTTTTATTTATTTGTTATGGAATGTTTATTTGTAATTGTTAAAACACTGAATCTTGCAGTTGTTGGCAGAGGTGAATCAAGCAATACGAGAGAAGAATGATTTAATTAAGGAAAAGAAAGACTTCCTGGAACGTGAGATAGAGGACAATAAAGAGCTGGAGAGGAAGATAGCCACGGCTGAACGTCAGGCAGTTCGGCTCAGACAGCAGCTCCAGGAACAGGAGAGCAATCACAGACGTCTGCAGGATGAGGTATCACCTCCAACACTGATCCAAAACACCTTTTTAGGTCTATGATGCAATTTTAGTCATATGTCTTAATGCCTTTTACCGGTTTTGATAATTGTTTACTGTTATACTGTATCTAGTGAGGTAGTAAAATTATAAAATTATTAAAAATGATCAATTGAATCATTCAGTACGATAGTATATATAAAAGTGTAGCCATCTGATATCATTGCTGTATCATAGTACCACTACAGTACTGTTTTGTAGAGAAAATGATCTGTTTTTGTCTCTTTTCTGTTAATCAAATGACAATTTATAAAGAAGTCTGGCTAATACAATCGAATGTGTTTCCTCAGCTAGAGAGCCTGAAGGGAACTGTAGACCGAACCGCCAGGGATGTGGAGACCAGCAAATCTCAGTTAACCAGCATGAAAAAAGAAATTAAAGACAAATCGGCCAGGTAATACCATCTCTTTTGTCTTCAACATCACAATCATTTCAGCCAATCAGTCGATTAATCAATCAATGCTTTTTCTTAATTCTGTTCACATACTGCTAATTTTGGCTTTCTGCATCAGGTTTTCTGATTCAGATTTTCAACAACATTTCCTTCTGTCCACATCTGTCTTTGTTTTGAATTGCACTTGTGAAACTTTTAACCTTCAAGCTATTAACATTACAGCTATATCATATCACACCTGTAACCATTAAATGCATGTCAGAGGCACGCACTGGCAGACCCAGTGGGGCCAGAGGTGTAATGACCACAGCTAATATTCAGTGATGGCCACTGAAGTGCCCTTTTCCTGTCACTCATTGTTGATGTACTTCAAAACATTCTATTGACTGTGTCGGTTTGTTGTTGATGTCAAGTGTTCAGGATTTTTACACAAATCACACATTTTGTGTCAACATACAGTGTATGCATGGATACTAATGAATTAATGTGAATTAATCTCTTGAATAATGAGTGAGAATAGTGCATTATATTTGGCTTTCTGTAAACTGTGGCCACCTTGTGAACCCTGCCTTTAAAAGTTGTAAATCTGCAGTCCCATTATCCTCTCCCACAAAAGTTGCTTTTTTCTGTGCTATTTAACATTGCAGATATAACACTGCACTAACTGTTGATTTGTTGCAGAGTTGAAGAGATGAAGCTTCATAATGGTGCTCTGAAGGAGAAGCTGAGGCTGGTGACGGAGGCAGCGATGAATGGTGAGGAGCAGGCAGCACAGATGGAGCAGCTGCTCAAAGAACAGGAGCTTAACATCAAAGTAAGCTGGACTCTTTCCTCCACTATCCGGGTTTATTTTGCAGTCACTGCCTGACTGTGTGGTTCTTACACAATGTTGTTCCTAATTCAAACTTTCTTCCAGATCAGTTGTAAGTAAATTTTACTGTTTCATGTAAATTAAAAGCTGTTTTGGCTTGTTTGTGTAGGAGATCGATGCCCAACTGCTCCGGCAGAGAGAGCTCATGTTCAAGAAGAGTCAGGAATTACAGGAGCTGCGTGCTAAGGAGAAGAATGCCACAGCCGACATCCACGGTACCCGGGCCGCTCTTTCCAACCTGAAAACCAGACTCAGCAAACTGGACCAGAACTCCCTCAAACAGCAAACGATCATCTTCAACCAGGCAGGAGAACTGTTAAATGAGTGATGGGAACATCAGCCCAACAAAAATCAGCTAGATGGTCATTTTCCTGAAGCAGCAGTTGGTCTCAATGTCTGAAATGCTGCTTTTTTCTTTTGTCAAGGATTTTCAGATTCAGATGCTGGAGAGGAGGATGTGTCGTTTGCAGGGGAATGTGAATAAAAATGAGAAGGAGGCCTTGGAGAAGAAAGTCTCAGATCTGTCTGAAGCCCTGGAAGAGAAGAAGAAGACGGCTGCCACCCTCAGCAAACAGCTGAAGAAACTCCAGGTGAGATCTTATTGATTTTCCAAAGCTCTTCTGAGTTGTGGAGAACAACTAAAAGTCAAATGTCCAGTGTCAATGAATTTCGAGGAAAAATGCTTAATTGTCACAAAAATGTCATAATCTTAATCTTGATGATTCTAAAACCATGGTTATTTATGTTTTTTTGTTTGTTTTTGTTTGGGTCAAATATGAGATTCACCCAGCTGGTCTGTAGGTAGTTGTATATCATATGTGTGTATTCTCAGGATGATATCCGCCGTGTTAAGAAAGAAACAGAGAAAAGTGCAGCAGAAAAGAGAGACCTGACCTCCAAGATTCAGGAAACGCAGCTCTTTATTGACACCTCTGAGAAAGAGCAGAAGAAACTTAGGCTCAAGAAACAGGTGAAGAAGTTGATTGTCCATCAGGGCTGCATGCAGAATTGTCTGTCAATGTCTGAATTCCACAGAAAGCACTGCAGATGTTCACACAAATCAGATGCTCATCATTCACAAATCTATACATGTGGATCTCCTTCAGGACAACATGGTGGAGAAAGACCTGCTGAAGATGGAGGTGCAGCGTCTGAGAGATTTGCTGTATAACCGAGCTGATGGAGTGTTGAGTCTGGAGAAGAGACGTCTGCAGATGCAGGCAGCCATGAAGGAAAGAGAAGAGGAGATCCGTGTGCATAGAGAGATGATGAATAAACAGATCAGACTGACTGAGCAGGAGCGACAGGGGCTCAGGTACAATCCCGCTTTTCACAAATTAGACTTCTGTTCAAAACTGAAAGGTTTTGTTTCTAGTAATCAAACAGTAAGAGGTTCCAAGAATTCCAGCTTCCAAAAATGTGTTAAAAAGCATCAGTTTTTCAGTTCATTACACTATTTCTGCGACTTTCTGTACTTATTCATAAAGAACATCAAGTTGTCAACTCATAATAGACTAGAAATTAATGTGATGAGGTAGTAAATGAAAAAGATATTAAAACATAATTATGATTTTTTTTGTAGCGTAACATTGCATGCCCCTGTTCCATTTAATTAACTGTAACCACTTATAAATGATAGCTAATGTGAGCTAATAGTAAATGGTAAAAAGTTAAATGGATTTTTAAGTGATGTTTAATGTGACCATGTATGAAGTCATGAAAAGGATACATTAATATAGAATTGAGTTTCCTTTCTGAAATACCACAGTTACTGTATATTAAAATATAACTAAATATTATATTTTTATAATATAAAATATTGTTTAAATGGGCCATGTGTAGTTTTTGGTTAAAAAGCGCAAATACTCTGTATCCTGGCACATGTATTTAAATCCTGCACTTTTATTCTGATCAATGGCGTCAGTGCTGAAGTGCAGGAAAGACTCTCCAAAATCGACAAGTTGAAGAAGAAGTATGAGATCCTCACCGTTTCCATGGCAGCACCAGAGGGAGAGGAAGAGAAATCACAGGCCTACTTTATTATTAAGGTTTTGTCCTGTTTTTCTTCAATATGTATTTTTCTACAGTAATTTTTTACAGTAATGAGACAAGTAATGGATTCTCTCAGACACTGAAATCTACATTCCTCAGTTAATGTTCAGTTAATGCACTCTTCTGCATTTTAAGAACATTTTCATGTTCTAATTGTCATGTTTCTCTTTGTCTTTACCTTTGATAAACTATGTTTTGTAGTGATGGGAAGTTCGAATCATTTTTCAGACTTGGTCCTTTGAGTCTCGTTCAGCAAAATGAACGAATGTTTTGCATTAGACACACAGTGACGTCTAAAAATACCTGTTACCATCTTCTTACTGTTGATCAGTTGATCTGACTGTTGATCTGACTGTTTTCCCAAACATCAGAAACACCAGTAAATAATAAAATCTGATAAACTCATGATTTCCAAAGGCGGCTCAAGAGAAGGAGGAACTCCAGCGGCAAGGGGATGAATTGGACGCCAAAATCCGCAAGATGGAGAAAGAGATCAAAGCTTTGGAGAACACCCTCACAGTTGTTAATGATCGCAATACAACCTACCGCAAAGCCTTGTCCAAAGTCACAGATTCCAGTATGTGTGTACACACACACACACACACACACACACACACACACATAAGTATACACGTTAGGTATCTATGCTTTGTGGGAACTTTCCATAGACATATTGACTTTTATTCTGTACAGACTGTATATCCTTACCATACCCCTAAACCTAACCCTCAAAGAAACCTTTGCATTTTTACATTGTAAATACTGTAAACAGTGTAGCATGAGGACTATCACAGTACAAAAACTGTTTAGTCAAACCCTTGCAGTAAATGTGTATCATTTTGCTGCAGGTCCAGAGCACCAAGAGAAACTGAAGTTGGAGGAACAGAGACGAGCAGCTGAGGAAAAATACAAGTACAAGAGACGACGAATCAAGGAACTACAAGAAGACATTGAAGTAAGGATTTTTATGAAAACACTGTGAATGATTGTATCATGCAGTATTTTAATATATGTGTATGTATGTATGAATATATGATGTAATGAGTACCTATATAAACACCATAACAAATTACTTTAACAGCTGAAACTTAATGTTGTAATAACCTGAAATATATTTTTAAACATAAAAAAATTATCCATAAAGCAATAAAATCTTCAGTGATCGCAGTCACAATATCCATAGACAATTTTATTAATGGCTGATTTTTATGATAATTATTATATAGTAATTAAATTATTAGCAATAATGATGTTACTAAGCAGCTTCACCAAATAATTACATCGTACATACATGTAATTTGTTAGTATTATTGAGCTATCATAATTCACTTTCATTGTGTTACAACAGCTTTTCTACCATCAGAACAATGTTTTATAAGCCTTCAGTCACAACATGTTAAAACAGGTTTCTGTGAACCAGCACTGAAGGTGAAACTGTGTTCTTATTGGTTCTTAACTTGTTTGTCAGGTTTTTTTTCTTGCTTGTAAGCCTTTATTATTAGTATTATACTACTAATGCAGAAATAGCTTTAGTATTAGCTAAAGCAAAATAAGTGCTTTAGTATTCAGAATTAGCATTAGCTATCAGAATAGACCTGCCATGCACTAGATCCACTGGTTTAGATTGTATTATATGAAGCACTTTTTAAGTTACCTAAAAATTACTTTTTACAATGTGTCTAATATTTCAGGGCATGTCCAGCACACTAGAGGTTCTTTCTCAAGAGGAGACAGTGGAGAATGAAGTCATTGAAAAGGCTCAAGCACAAGTCTTGGTTCTCAGAAAAGACCTCGTCTCACAAGAGGAGAAAATAAATAGAGCTGTCAAACAGGTCTGCCACTGTCCCTTACAACAGCTATAGTGCTGTTTTAGATAAGATTATATTCAACTTTATTGTCATTACACACGTACAAGTACAGGGCAACAAAATGCAGTAATTTAATCTTCAATTATAGAATCTCAGAGGTTTTTAAATAAGATTATTTAATTATTAAAAAAATTCTTAAAAATATATTTTTTTACATTTCTTATGTCTTATGCTTTAAATGCTTTTCACTTCAGCTGATAACTATAACCTGGAATATAATTATTTTGCATTTAAGTTTAACCTCTCATCTCATTTCTCCTAGTCTGTAGTACAGCCTAAATGTGGTGCATTTTACCCCACTTTTCCCCACATATTTACTTGTATATTTGTCCAGTAATGGCTGATTAATAATGACTTACCGTCCACTTAACATGCAGCTAATCTCAAATGCATCCTGTTGTCGTTTTAGTGTGCCAAATATACCAAAGAAATTCGGTCTGCTAAAAAGACCAGCGAGAAAACCCTTGAGGAACACGACATAGAGCTTCGTGAACTCAAAGAATTAAATAAAACTATAAATAAGATGCTTCTGGAAGCCATGGAAGAAAATCCTGAACTCGCATCTATTCTACAGATACATTTTACACAGGTAAAGCTTGACATGACAGTAAAGATGCTCATTGTGGTCCTAAAATTACTGAAGATAGTTGTAGTGCAGTTACCAGAGTTCTTGAGCAATTGGTAAACGTACCTGGAACAACATTGATTTTAGGTTCAGGGTTAATGTTGTAGGGCTGTAGTTGGGGCATTTATATCAACCAGTCATTCAAGCGGTGAGTTTGTATGGGGTATAGACTTTATATTATTATTGTTATTATTAGTTGTCTTTAAATACTGTTTACTTGCATAAAGTAAAAGCATTTAATACATTCTACATATTGTACACATATGTGTTGTTCCGGGTAGGTTTAGCGTTAGGAGTGGGTTGAAGGTACCTAATGCAGAACTGAATATAGTTTTCAGGTTTTCTTTTAGTTGTGGAATATGTTTCTTTTATGGACATGTTGTTCCATGACCAACAAACAAATTATACAGGAACTCAACTTACTTGCCAAAATCGCAGTGAAATTACTGTTCCAACTGACTGTGTCTGTGTATGTGCTAGTGTACAATTTGTGTTCTGTAAAGGAAGTTAATAAGTAAATACACATTTTTCACATTGAAGGCCGGTCTGTCGCTGCCATCTCCAGCATCTACTCCATCCAGCCGCCCGAGCTCAAAGATCAGCTCAGCGCGGAGTTCTGCTTCACTCCGGTAAAACATTCCATCACCTTTCACATAATCAAGCTTTTACCAACGAGTGTGACATAGATTCAACACATACAACTAGTACTATTATACAGTAGATTATTCATATCAAGTTAAAACTCCCCCAGACGGTCCTGACGGTCAGCTCAATGTTGTCTTGTATGCACATATATCAGATCCTCAGGTCAGTCAGCCGCCAGCAGCCCCAGAAGCTTGTCTGCCAAGTCTGTTCCAGTAAAGACAGTGGATCTGGGCTTGGGCCTCTCCGTCACGTCCCCTCCTGGCTCTTGCCCACCCAGCCGTGACAGCAGCAGGAGAAGCAGCAAATGCAAGAGCCCTTAAGCAGATGTACAGCCCAATCTCTCTGAAGAACAGTTTGTGCATGTCCGTTGATCAGGGCTGCTTATTAGTTAGTTACACCTCTCTAAATAAACACATTCACTTATAGTTATTGTTATTCCTGTTCTTAAGCTAAATGGAACTGGATGCACTTCATTTATTAAGTGCTGTCCCAAATCTAACTTTGATTGTTTAAGTGCAGTTAAGCAACTGCACTTTTATTTGCAGTTGAAGTGGTGTGTTATCTGTGTTGTGTAGAATGCAGAAATCTTTACCATCATGTCTTCGTTTATTGGATCAGGATAACAGGAATATGAAGACATTACAGAGGGACTTATAATCACACAAGTAAATAATGTGATAATCTATCATGAGAAATGTAGCTCTAATTGAGTCACATAAATATCACATAAACTTTTATGACTTACCGCTGTGAAATCTCACGCTCATCCCTGAGGAGGTCTGTGCACTCCACTGGTAATTATATTAATAGATAATATTAATATATCCTCTTTCATATATCATATGTGCTGTTTCTGAATACAGAGCAACAACTAACATCTCTGTAAAAAGCATCCATGAAGTGCCCAGTATAACTTTTGCTTGATTGCTTATTGTGATTCATTTATAGGTAATTACTGAACATTGTTTTGTACCCTTGGATTATGGGATGGTGATAGTTTTGTACTTTACTTGCACTTTCAAGCAGTCGAGTGTGCTCAGCTGAAGAAACACCCTTACACATTCATTCATATTTTAAATAGATACATTGAAACCTGTAAGATAACTGTATTTGTTTTATGCAATTTAAAATTGAAAATTCAATCTTGAAAAATTTCAATAAAAAAAAATCAATTCACACCCTGTAATCAATGCAAAATATTCAAAATAAATAATGTTGATGACAGATTTTGATTAACCATTTTTTCATACCCTTTGTTTGAAAAAAAAGGCACTGCTTATGAAATTAAATGGTGCTGTTTAACACACACACACATACCCTTACAAGGAGCCGCTTTTAATTGAGGTCTTGTTTTCACTGTTTATTTGCCATTAAAACAACATTACAAGCTGGTTGCAAAAATGATGACTTTGTAAAACATTTGTAATGAAGCATTGGCAATGGCTTCTGTCAGTGAAGCATTAAAGCAAGGCTCACACATCTGATCAGTAGATGGTGCAGTTAGCAGTTGAGTGATCCAGACAAATCCATTCATTAGTGAACTCCCAATAACCCTCAACATCCGCTAGCCCACTACCTGCAAACACCAGAAGAACCCATATTATCTTTGACATTTTAATATCTGTACAAAGTCTGGAGGCTGCTTTAAAATAATTCTGTAGACAAATTTAACTTGTACCTACATTTCAGTTTTCATTTTGTTTAATGGATGAGTTGGAGCAGATAACACTTAATATCTCAATATTAACACTTAATTACTTAATATTAAGTTATAAATAAAAGTTTTTAAACATGATTAAGCAACATTTAAACATTTTAAACAAATTGTACACGTTTTTGTAAACAATACTATATAAATGCCACACTATAATTTGCAATATTATTTGTTGTATGTTTTCAAAATGTGTAAGTTTGTTCAAATGTTTTACTGGTGATATGGTGTATGGCTCAGGAAACAGTCTCACCCTTGATCAGGTCGTAGAGGGTGCAGTAGCTTGCACCACTGTCCTCCAGCATGGCCCACGCTTCAGAGACAGAAAGTCCCTGTGGCAGTGAAAGAAGTGTAAAAGAAAATTAAAGAAAAAACACAAACTCAGAAGGACTACTTGGTGATTTTCAAAATCAAAAAATGGATTAGTGTTATCATAATATAAAAATAGGTAATAATTGAGAATATCAATTCAATACTCTTTCCTTAATATTATAAAAAATATAGGAAGCAGGGGCCTTTACCTTTACTCTGCAGACTGAAGAGCTTTCGGCTGGCACTAGATCAAAGCTCAGATCTTCTACAGTAGTCCACCGTCTGGAGGTGTGTTTGGCCATGATGCGGAAAGGTGTGACAGAGACCAGCTAAGGAAGAGGACAGTTATATAACCACTTAATTATATACAACTTTATCTCTATTGCATTTTCTCTTGTTGGGTTCAACTCTCACCTCATACATGCATCTCTCTCCACCAGCAACACAGCGTGAAGAACTCCAAGCCTTGATCTGATTCACCAAAGCAGTTACAACATCCCCGCATGGGATTCCAAACAGCCTAAGAATGAGTGAGATAGTTCAGCACTACAGCATGTTCTTGTAGAATCTTCCTGACCTTCAACCCAAAGAACTTAAAAAAACACTCATGTTCCCTTATGATGGTGGTGATTTTGGTCTTTCAGCTTCTCTTAGCTCCTGAGACAATCCCCATAGTCAAAACTGATACAAAAATGATACAGGTGAATTCAAAGAAAATGTATTATAACCACCAGAGGTGGCTCGGCTTCGTAAATTATGCAACAGTTTATGTTCTTGTGTAGGACTGAAGAAACATAATCCAGACCAGTGGCATGTCTGCAGATAGTAGTACCTTCAGTAACTGGTATGTAAAGAGTTTTAGTATGCAATGGGTCAGTTACTATTCTGTGACTAATCTGCATGGTGAGTGAAGAAGACTAATAGATTAAAACACTCCTTTGAGGCTAGTCACAAGTTTTTGATTAGTCTTGGTCCGGAGTTTTTCCACAGTTTAGTCATGGACTTGTTAATGATTTGCCTCAAACATTTTCAACATGTCATCAGTCATTACCAGCGTCTATTGAATTTGTATCTTATAAATTAATTCATAACTTATGAATTTATAACTTAATAAAGGCAAACATAGATAAAAGAAGCACAAAAAGGCTGAGGTTACATTTCATATCTAGACTGTATAATTGAGGTTGTGTATTTGCAGTGAGGTATTGAACAATAAAAGAAAAGTTTTAATGAAAGTTTAAATAAAGTCATAACATTTTTATTCATCCATTTGCTTTATGTATATACTAACACTATGTATATACTAACACTTAAAAATGCATTTTCAAGTTAATAAGCATTTCAAAACTCTAAAGAAATGTTTAAATGACATTTTTAAAAGATCAGAATTGTTACAAGAGTGAAGACATTCACCGTAAATCTTCCACTTAAATTTCAATATACAACACTACACACATCTCCAGTCCAACAGCATCTTACCATATAACTTTGCATCGATCATGAAGCGGGTCTGCATTTGCCATCAAATAAACGCCCAGTGTCAGAGTCAGAGCCAGTAGCCAGGTTTTTGTCTGCATGGTGACCAGTGATTCTCAAAGATCTCTTGATGCTTTCTATTAATGAACAGACAGAGCTGGGAACAGTGGTTTTATACTGAGGGTCTTGTGTATATATGTAAATAGAGCGGGATCACAGCTGTTGTCATGTGGGGTGTCAGAGGAGAAGAACCACAGCATTGATTATCAATGGCTACAAGGAACAGAAATGTCAGGGTTGTATTTATTTATCCACTTTTCCCAATTGCAGCATTTTAAGATGCTTTACACTTTGAAAAATAGAACTACAAAATGTAGTAAAAAATATTTGGAGGCTTTATCTCTTGAAATATTAAAATAATAAAAAAATATTTGACTACTTCTTGTAACAATTAACTTTATACAGTATTAAAAATGTTTATTTATGAAATGACATATAAATCACATCAATAAAGATGTAATATTATATAAATATATTTGCAAATAATATTACAGAATGTTGATTTTACATTACTAACATTGAAAGTAAGTAGGATTGTAATTAAACAACTGCAGTGACTGTCACTTGGCTTGTAAATTAGCAGAACTTGCATGTAGCCACTACAAAACTATTCACAGGGTTCTAGTGAATTGATTTTGGTTCGGTATCTGTATTAATTTCAATATCAGCAGCAGAGGGTGATGCTCCTAAGATGGTGGCGCTGCCCTAACAAGCAACACTGTGTGATGTAGGTTTACATTCTCTATATATAAACCTAAATACATGTTGTATAAATGTCAAATTCTGCTAACGTAACATCTTATAAAAAATGTTTTATATTTAGATTTTAAAATAAATTGCATTGGATAACCTTAAAATATATCATTATAAATGATATATGAAGCTTATCTGTTTGTGTCATCAGTCTGCAGGTGGCTTAGGATGCTATAAGGGTAGGGGCTTCTAAGCACAAGCGACAACCAATCAGGACGTAGCTCCAAAATGACTGAAAACTTTCATGAATTTAAAAAGAGAAAGTTCAGCTTTAATAATCAACTTAATTTCTTCATTTCATCTCATCATCTACCATCTGACACTGGAGTTTTGACATTTTGTTCTGTTTTTAGCTTTAGCTGACAGTCACCATGCCATTTTAATCCAACATAACATATTCAATACCATTTCAACCTATAAATACAGTATGTATATGTACAGTATGTATAAGCTGCTCAATGATAACAGCAGCTAATTGCTGTCTAAAAACTCAGAAACAGGAACCAGAATTGCAAATTTTCAGGGCACAAGTCTAACCCACGTCTGAGCAATATTTCCTGTTTTCATTTTCACACAAACAAAAAACCATTACAGACATTTTAACACAGCATAATGTAGTGGTAATTATGAAGAAAACTAATATCAAAATTGTACTTAATATTTTCTCAATATACTCAACACAATCTTAGCTCAATATTTAAACTTCGTTTACCCTAGATCTAGTTTAACATAGATCTTACAAAATTAAAAAATACATATACAGTTGTCCAATAGTATACAGTATAACAATTCAGTTTTATTTATATAACGCTTTTTACAATGTTACATTGCTTCAAAGCAGCTTTACAACAAAATACTGAGAAAAATTCAAACATTAATAAATTGAATAAAAATAAAATAAATTCTACACAATATATGGTGTTAAAATATTGTGTTAAAAAGACCTTGATGGTATTTCCATCACAAGTTGCCTTAAAGACATAGACACAGAACAAAGGAACAAATACATACAAGTAATATGTTATAAGTAACATGCATACAAGCAATACATGTTAGAATGAATATTTTGATAGCTAAGGATTCTGTAATCACATAACATGTATCAAGTCTCAAAATGGCAGAGGTCAGATTATAATGCACTGGTACAGTTCAGCAGCATTGTTTATTCTCACACAGTATTTTGCTTTGTAGGTACACAGAGTAAAACAGATATCTCTGAGATATCAAAAGAATTCAATCTCTATGAGATATTTACTAAAAGTTTTATAAATCAATAGGATATTTGCTTTTGACAAATATTTTGTCCCGTTTTTGTGATGCAGAGATGGAATTTATGCCCCAGGCACGTCCTTCTGAAACTGTTACTGAGTTTTAGCATCTGCTAAGTTTTCTGGCTCCACATCCAGGTCAGTTAAACAGCAGTAGCACATGATCTGAGTGTATTTGGTGACATAGGCTGGCACAGAGAAAAACAGGGAGAATATTCAAAAGAGATGTTGCTGCACCACTGTGAATGTGATATGACATCAAATAATCATCCTTCTTCCTGATGAGAATGTTATGTGATAGTTGTGATTCTGGTTCTTTAAACCAGCAGAAAATGACTAATATCTCCTTGCTGTTTATAACTACCAAATTGTTGACGCATAAATGCAGGCACAAAGCAGAACTTGTATGAACAATAGTCATGTGTTTATTGTGGTAAGATGTGGCTGCTATGGTTATAATCTTTTGCCGCATGACTTTGTGAACTGCATAACTTTTAAACCGGAAAACGATACCACTACAAAATGACATGGTTCCCTCACTTACTTCTTCCTTTATTTGAGTTTAACTTTAAAAAAGAAAATAGGGCATTGTTTTGTAGTTGCTATGTTATTCAGAGTGGATTTTAAGCACTTTGCTTAATGGTATGTGGTCACAAGTTCAGAATTTTTGGTGGTTGCCACACCACTAATATAATGTTTAGTACAAGTGAATGTGTTGAAAGATTATCCTTACCATTTAGTTTACCAATCCACTCAGGCCTTTTCTCCTCTGGCAGATAGACACACAGATAATAGACAGGCACTCCTGACAGTGCAATTGCTATGCCTATGAGCGAGTTAATGGTGTCGCTGTACAGAGGAACAATCACGAGGAACAGACTGCAGAAGCAGTAGATGAAGGGAAAGAATAATGTAAGCTGGGGGAGAAAAAAAAGAAAGCAGCTGAGTCAACAGAAAGACAGGGCAATGCCTAATATTTCAGTCAAATTATAATAATAACAGTAATAACAGGACTCTGGATCCTTTACCTTGACAGGTCTATATCTGTCCGGCTGAGTGAGCCGCAGATAAATGAGTCCCGCCACTGACAGACCCACGTACAGCCAGTAGCTGAAGCTAAAGTAGTTGATGAGTTGGAACACATCCTCCACACACAAGAAGATCAGCCCCATCACGCCCTGCAAACACGCCCACAGAACACTACTGATGTACCGTTTTTATTTATTGAAACACTACCATATTCTACAAAGACAAAAGACAGCCTGATACACCATTTGCAACCCATCTTACTTTCGTTACGTGACATTTTTAAGTGAAACAAGACATTCAATGAGAAACAAACATGTAGGCAGAAACTGAGAATTGATTAGATCATGAAGAAGGTCCTTTTATACCAGAACAGATCAGCACATCTAGCTGGATGTGGTCTTAATATGACAGGTGGTTGTAAGGGTTAAAATTAGAAGGTTTGGGTGATGACAACCAAATAACAGAAGCAAAGCTTACATTACATATTTTACATGGAGCCATTTGGCAGATATTAAGTTAGGAACGTCACAAGCAATTTGCCAAACAAGAGCTCCTCACAGTATCTCACTGCCAAAAGGAATCAAAAGTTACAAAAGTAAGTAAGTAGTACTTACATTGAAGAGAAGAGCAGGTACAGGAGTGTAACGCTCAGCATGGATTAGACTTAAACTATTGGGCAGGTGACCCTCTCTTGCCCCTACAAAAAACAACCTAATAGAAAATAATTCAGTGAAAAAAATGATGCTCATACAAACACATGACATAGTGTATTGGATGGATTTGGCAAGGATGGCTTGAAAGACCTTTTTGTTATGGGTCTTACTGTAACATCTGTAACATCTTACCTTGAGGCAGCAATAACTGAGGCATTGAGTCCTCCATAGCAAGACATGGCCACAGCGATGGGGATGATCCAGTTAACTGGGCCAAGTACCTGATTTCCAAAGGTCTACACATAAGAACAACCAACTCAATACATGTGTACTCAATACATGTGTATTGAGCACACAATATGTGCTCAATACAGAGCACAAACAAGCACAAAAATGAAAGTCAAAGAGATTCTTACTACAGCCACTGCATCACTACCCATAAAAGAAGGCATGTCCAGAACCACGTAATATGCCACATTGGTCAGTAAATAGATGATGGTCACTATTGGCATGGAGATGGCTATGGCAAGGGGAAGGTTCCTATGGGTGATCAGGAAAAAATGAATTGCTATTGATGAATTACTTGTGTTGTAACATTGCTCATTTGTAGCTTTGGAGTTAGAGTCTGATAAATGAATAAATGTAAATGTAGAAAAGAACACAGTTAATGTGTTATGCCTTAGGTCTTTGGTCATGAAGTTACTTAACATCAGTATCTCAGTATGACTCATTCTGACTAAAAGGAATAGTTGTTCCAAAAATTAAAGTTATGTCACTATGTCATTCCAAACCCATATAACTTATTTCTTCCATTATTCAATTTTGAAAATCTCCTTTTATGTTGCACAGAAGAAAGGATGCTATACAAGTCTGGAGTCTTATGACAGCAGAATTTTTGGGTGAACTATTCCTTTACGAGATGCACTTCAATGTTTTTAAAGGAAATAATGTCTGCTGCAAGACCTCTCAGGGTTCTTGATCTCCTCAGTAACAAAGTTGAGCGTGTCCCAGCCAGAGTAAGAGAACAGAGCAGAATAAAGAGCCAGAGCAATGCTGCCTGCCTCCATAGAGGAACCCTCAAAAGGTCTAGTGAAGTTCTCTGTTTCTCCTGTGTAAAACAATGAGAAGTATGAGGAACAGAGAAGGTAAATTAAAAGGACGATTGAAACAAGAAATGCTTTCAAGTTAATCAAACAACAGCTGTGCTTACCAACTTCCTTGTTCAAAGACACTACAACAAATCCACCACAAAACTTCCTTACCGTTAATTATCTTAATGATGCCCACTGTAATGACGAGGAGTAGAGACATGACCTTGGTATAAGTGAATATATCTTGAACCAAGGTGCCCCACTTCACATAAGCACAGTTTATGAAGATCAGAATACCTGTGTAAAAATGAGACCTTTAAAGTTATAAACAACTGCATGCATCAGCTGTTTTTGATGTTGTAGCTGTGGTTTAGTAGCTAGTGGTACACACATTCCAATACATTGAGCCATGGTTCAAATTTGGGAGTTGTAGATTCAAATCTAGTATGCATTATATTCCAATTCTATTATTCTCTTTTCATCATAATGTCCTTTTATCTTCTTACTTTCACTATGAATACAAAAGGCCAAAAGGTGCTTTCATTTGTGGTCTGTATGTTGGCTTCATATTAAATAGTGTTTACTATCTATTTATTTGTCAAACTACTTTTTTATTTGCTGTTTGGTCTCATTTTGCTGAGCAACCACAAAAACAATTTCAGTTTGCCGGTTTAGTATGTAAAATGTGTGGATGTTACAGCGTGCTCTCATGCATTAGGTGGATCATATCCCTGCTTTCTGAGAACACATTCTGCCCTGACTGGAAGCTGTGTGAAGGCAACAGCTGCTAAGGAAAGAGAAAGAACAACATGTGTCACGTGTATTTGGGGGTGAGAATGGGGCAGAAACACAGAAGTGACTGCTTCAGTTTTCACATTTACTAATTCATATGGGGTTTTGGTAGAAATAACAACAACAAACACAGCTACAATAAGATCTATACAAAATCATATTGTTTATGCCTCCTCACAAGAAAGAAAGAGGAATTGTACCAGGTTTGGACCAGAGACAAAAAATATCAAGGGTATTTTTTGGTGGTACCATAATATTCTTTGAAGTACCCTAGAGTATCCAAATACCATCAGAGTACATCAGAGTAAATCTAAAATCAACACAGTACTGTTTTTGTAAGGGATGTCTTACTTTGTTGATCTTTCACCTAGATACCAAAACCGTCTGCTACGTACACACAAGCTGAGTCACAGAAGGGTTTATGAGTGACTGAAATAGTTTGGCCTGGTTGTCAGCGACTGACACAGGAGTCACAACAGCTAGTGCCAATGAAGAATTAAGAAGCATTTAGATTATAGATGTCAATACTGCCAGCGGGATCAGGATCCTGTCTACTTAAACACTGTCAATGTGTGCCTCTTACAGACAGGTTAACCATAGCAATGGCTGTAATATTATGCAACACCTTATATCCATCCTGGTAAATACAGTTGCTGTTGCTTAATCATGAATACATCTATTGCATGCGATGTTAGACATGCCATTAGTTCCTTATGAACAAACACGATGAAAAGCTACAACTAAAGACCTTTCTAAGGGTCATGCAATGAACTTGTTGAACTTCAGATATGCTTTAAGGAAGTGCTAACTTTTGTGTCACAACTATAGAAATTAGTGGTTAAAACTAGTTCTGTGAGGACTCTGATATTAAGGACAACCTGGATGTGCCACAGGGAAATTAAAATTATTTTTTAGAGTAGTAGCTTGGCTATAAAAGTTCTTTTGCATCCTGTATTTGTCAACAAATTTAGAAGTGTTCCATAGTCATCTTAAACCAGTACAACCAGTATTCTCCTCTCCTAGTTTCAGTGCACTGATAAATCATGCATAATAAGACCAGGAACATGTAGTAAAAAATGTGATCAATTTTGTGAATTAATATTGACCTTAAAGAGCAATAATAATTTCTTTCAGTGAGGACTCACAGAGACAAGCAGCTGCTATTAGTCTAACAGCATCATATGGAGGCTGGCATGTGGGGTACAGCGCCTCCACCAGGTAGTTGGCAAACGTCAGCGAGATCACAGCTTGGCTGGCCGGCTCAATCAGAAGAATGGACGTCCACAGTCGGATAAAGGCAGGGAAACCACCGAAAGCTTCCAGGATGTAAACATAACTAGCCCCAGACTTTCCAATGGTAGTTCCAAGTTCTGCATAACACAGAGCGCCAAAGACAGAAAATACACCACCCAGAGCCCAGATAACCAGGGCAAGGCCGTAGGAAGCACTGTACATCAACACGCCTTTGGGTGAAACAAAAATGCCAGAGCCAATCATGTTGCCTACGATTAAACAGATGCCATTGACGAGAGATATCTCCCTCCTCATGATCATCTTCTCACCCTGCACTGGATCATTGCAGGGTCCTGCTGTTTTCTTCAGATCCTGGTTCGAATTGCCCTGTGTTCCTGGACAGAGCCTTCGGCCTATAGACATAATTTGCTTCATGCTGCAGGAAAATGAAAAATCAACAATTTTTACAAGCTGCAATCACTAATGAAACATGTTACACTTTTTAATGAATGCTAAAAATATATTTTTTTTATTATTCTCCATTTTCATTACAATGTAATCCTCCAAATGTCAGTTTTGTGGCTCTTCTTCAGTGGCGAAGAAACTTTTATACTTACTACTTATAACTCTTATACTACTTTATAGAGTGCTTATAGTAACTTTACAGAAGATTATATGTAATCAAGAAATCAGTTTAAAAGACCACAAGTGCAAAAAAAGCTTAAAGTTACTTAAATAAACCAGCAAAATACTTTTCCAAAAACATTTCCAAATTTAAACTTCACCTCTAGGCAACATCCTGACTCATGCACATTGACAAAGTCACTCAGGGGCCAGTAATTTTGGAGCAATGTTAAACATTTCCAGTACCGCAGTGACAAAAACAACTGTTATACTCTACCTGTTATCATGTGAGATGGAATGCTGTGATTTTGAGAAGGTGAGTTGAGAATGCAAGTTCTCTGTGTGATTGTAATCCTTATCAGAGTAGAGAAAGCTGGACTGTAGGAGTCTAATGGGTCAATTTGATGAGTGCTTTCACAATCCCAGACCGCAGAGACACACTGATGTTTTCCATCAGAGGCAAGATGGCTTCTAGAGTTCCTCTGTCTATTTTAGGAGGTCTGTTTTCAGAGAGGGAGAGAGAGAAAGAGAGAATGCCTGACCCCTCCTACTGATAGTCAAGTAGTTCAGCAAAATTAAAGCCTGGCCTAAAGCATGGCTTTGTTATCTGATCTGTTTCAGCTCATACAGAGTTCTGCTTAAAGACAGACTTCCTTATTATTTGTGGTGCTCGCTTAGGACCATGGATTTAAATAAACACTCAACAATAAGTATTAAACTTTAGTATAAAACTTGTCCCAGATGTGTGTGCTACAGGTATGAGTGATAGTACATAGTGCTATTTTGTAAATAGTGCTACTTATTTAAATCACTGAACTTATGGATTTTGAGAGGTGAATGATACAACTAGAAGAGCAACTGTACAGCAATGATCTAAAACCCACCTAGAACATTCTAGCAATCACAAACAATACCTTTACATTGTATAGCCTATGCACATAGAAGCACAACTAACATTTGTTTAAAAGGATGAATAAATCTAGTATATTTTATACAGTTTCATAAAAACACAACACAGTCAGTTCTTAATATCAGTTTCATTGTGTAAGCAAAGGACAGACAGAGTTCATTGTGTACTTCTGGGCTGAAGGTAATACAAAACAACACTCAAACATTCAGGAAATTCTAAACACTTTAATACCACCTCAAACTTTACCATTTGTGGAAGTTCATTATCATGGTAACAGAACCCAGATGTATGCTACTTGTACACAGCTACATAGGATATACATTATTGTCATTTTATATGTGATGCCAAGACATCTCTTCCTCAAAGTCAGACAACACTAGCAAAAAGAATGTTCATATCAGTAGCACAGTCATTTCAACTTTCAACTCAACCAAAACCTGTGAGATTACACATAACATTTAAAAATGTGATGAAAATTACATTGTTCATTACAATGTTAAAAGCAAGTCTTTTGTATCTGGGCCTACATTCTGTTTAGGCAATTTTCAGAATTTGGCCAACATACTTTATTGCTAAAATATGTGCTATTCACTGTTTATTTAGCTTCTGAATAACAGAGTAAATCTGAAGATGCATTCAACCATGTAGAAAAATTGGACTGGCACAACATTTTGAAGCCTGGGTGATATTAAAATAAACACTATAAAGAATAACACAACAACAATAAATCACAAACCAAATCAAAATGCATGTAAATTATCACTAAAAGTTCAAGATGACTATAAATAAATACAAAACAAGAACAGTTCATACATACTCCTGATGTTGTAAATGGTCCCAAACCCTACAGTCAAAAAACAAAAGTTCTGTAATACAAAGGTAAAAAGATCTGCAGATCTTATTATTTAATTGAAAACAATGCCAAACACCAACATTTTAAACCATTATTTTTCAGTGAGGTCTTCTGCATGTGAGGACCATTGAAATTAAAAGTCTCATGCTACAGCAAAAGTTTTACAGTAGAAGAGGAAACAAGAAAGGACAACCAGTTTCAGGACATTCCAGGGGACCAAACTGTGCAGTCAACCCTGGAAATGCCTTCAAAATACAGACGTCACCTCTATAAATCAGAAAAATTCTGCTTGTTTGCACCAAAGGGGAAATCTACAGCGCAGAAGCATGCAAAAATCAATGCCACAGGAATTTCAAAAGACCTTCTCAATCAAGTATCAACACTACAAAAAATTACGAAACAGAAGTACCACAAAACTTCTATTGAAGACATAAATCAAGCACGTGATTGACTCAGGATCTAAGCAAAAGACACGAAGATCAAACTTTAGCAAATTTAGTTTAGCATCAGATTTCTATTTGTGTGCTGCCTAAAGATCAGTGCAGCCTTTATTTACAGAGCTAACTGTAAGAATTCCCTTTGGTTTATATCTCAAACAAACACAATAATAATAATCATCAGAAGCGCCAGAAACAAAATCTTCAAATGACATGGAGGAAATCTGCTGGTCTAAACAAGTAAAGAAGACACTCAGATACTACTTGCTTTTGAGTTTTTGATAAAATCATCTTGCCATTAGAAGATTTTTTTCAAGATCTATCCAGCTGCAGAGATGTGGACTTTATTATATTTGATACAGTTGCTCCATGCTTAAGTTTATTACATATATGTAAAGTACTGTAAACTATGTATTCCGCTACATCTAGAGACAGTCATAACCAGCGTAAACCTGTTTGCTGTTACATAGATGGCACAATATTTAATTTAACTGAACCTATCCAAGATACTTATGCTAGGCGTACAAACATGACTGTGGTATGACAGGTGGGTGGGGTGACAACAGTAAATCTACTTGACTGATGCATGTCACTGTGCATCCTTTGAGAACGACAAACTTAACGGACATAAGTGCTTGTTTGCTAATGCAAAGATGACCTTGGCCAGTTCAAGTGAATTATATCTTTTACTACATTACGACCCACTCTAATTGGGTTTATTATGGTGCCTAGTATTGCTTTTGAACAGAATGCTACAGTACTCACTGTACAAATACTAAAAAAGGCAATGATATTTTTAGAAAAGAGAAAATGGTCTCTCTGATTACTGCCCATCCTGACAGACTAAAGTTTAAGAGAATGTGGCATTAACATTTTAGGCCACTAAATTAAAACAGCCACTATAGTGCCATTGCTGTTTGTGGCCAAGCAAAAGGAAAAAATGTGTTGGGACTACGTAACGTATTAAGGCCAAACCAATAAATCAATGTCACAGAACACAATATTTCATTTTCATCACAATGACAAGAACCTATCAAGAGATACAGTCTGATCAAATGTTCTAGTTCACATCCAATTTTCATTGAAGATGTTTCTCAACAATGTTTTTTCAGCTGAACCACTGGCACCAAGGTACATAACAGTACAACCTACTAACCACCTGTGCATCTAACGCACACAGAATGATAACCCTGACACAGCACGTAACATGTCAAAGTACTAAACATCTGTCAAAACTACTCAATTTTAGAAAACAAACGAAAGACCAAATTCACACCAATTCCAAGTTCAGGCCTGGGACCGTGCAGTTAAGAGACTTAAGAGTGTGGCCTTCCTTTTTAGTTTTGCAAAATGATTTGCTGGCAGGGAAGTGACAAATGACAAAAAGACTGATTGTTTAAGAGCTTCACTGCCTTCAAGGACACGATTCTTGAGAGGTGGAAGATATAACACGATATTGTGGAACACTGCTAAATTCCACCAGAGATTTAAGCATTCATCTGGCACCAGTGACTCCCAAAATGTAACAGAAATTGCTCTTGTTCAAAATGGGCCATGCTAAACTCAGGTCATTAACAAGACCTTAACCTCCAAAACACAAAGTGCAGACTAAGCAGCAGAAAATATGCAAGATGTACACAGGAACTGTCCGTTAGCACAAGGCTAAAATGAATAGAGGACTCACGTTTCTCCAGTTCAAAAGCATGGCTGGAAGTTAGAATGTCAGAAGATGTTACGTGTGTTGTTAAAGGAGTTGGAGAGGAACGGGGCGCTAGGAGCACAATAGGGTGGTGGAGGACTGGTGGTGCTGAGGTCGGGGTATGGCTGCAGCCCCATTTGTTTGTTGTCCTGGAGTTTCCGTACCACCACACGACAGAACTCCTCGCTGTGCCGCTCGCAGGTGTCCAGAAGCTTGCGTACTTTGGCCGTGCGTGTGGGTTGGTTCACGACCAGTTCATAGTCTTCGCGCATCAGCAGCTCACGAGCCAGTAAAGCATCTAAACTCTGGTTGAGACACGCCTCCGTCATCTGCTGCACAACATCCTCCCGTCGGGATCCGATCCAGCGGGCACAAGGACCCTGAGAGTCCAATGCTGTGGGAAAATCTGTGGATACAGTCAGGAGGT
>JAZGTK010003475.1:0-21508 GCA_036877625.1 Ambastaia sidthimunki
TTTTTTTTTTGTGAAGGTTTTTATTGTAACGATTTAATTTATTTAATTTAAAACATGTAACAATATGACATTTAAAAGTTCAACATTAGATTAAAGATAATCGGGACCCTCTCTGTCACATGTTACTCCACCAGCAGGTTTCTGGTGGTCCAGATAGCATTCTGATAGTATTTAGGGTGAGCCAGGGCATTGTAAATTGTTGTGGTGTTAATTCTCTCAGATTTTGGCCCACCTTGTAGTCCATCTGGACCCCACCTGCTGGCAGCCACAGGAAATTCAGGTTGGTCTGGTCCTTGTTCACTGGTCCCGTGCAGCACCACAGTCCCAGAGCACGTTGCACGGTCTCTGGAGTGCTGCATCCGAGCCATGGGCACTGCATTACAGTACCTACAGTATCCACTGAAGTATCCATATATATATGTGTGTGTGTGTGTGCTCTTTTCTAAGCAAACATGTTTTGAATTAAGCGTTCTCTGACTACTCTCCTGCGGGATGCATTATGCCTTGTTGTGGGTTCAAAGGATCAACATCATCATCAGGAGCAGCATCTTCCTCATCATCTGCACCAGTATGTATTTGAATAGATTCATATAAAATCTCGTCATATAGTCAACTTCAGCTGCTCAACATATGCTTCATAATTAGGCTCAGTCACGTTATTAAGGTATTTAATAAGGAATGACATGGCATGGTAAACATGCTTTAGCTTCACTCAGCAGATGCCTGGACAAAAGAATGCATTGTTATAAAGTTGAATATTTTATATTTCAATTTAATGGATCATGTTTTTTTTTTTACTTCTTTATCACAGAAAACCACACAGAAAACACACCAGAGCCCCATTTGCCAGACATTGTCTTTTTCACCTCCCACAACAAGGACAAGGGGTTGGATTTTGAGAGGCATGGTGGCCAACAATGTAGCCAAAAAAAGATGATAAAGAAGATTATCTGTGGATCTGTAAAAAAAACAGTATGTCGGCCATACATGATTTGACTTTTCATATTGAGTAAAAAAATAATGCAATTTGCACTCACTGCCAGTGGGCAAAAACATGGTGGCTTGCTGGTGTGGTGACTCAACAGCTCCGATTTTTCACTCCTTTTAGCCATAAATTCTGTGGAGCTCATATATTGTTTCTTCTCTGACTGAAGCAGCCTCTCACTGCAGCAACAACGCCCCCTGTTTCTCCTTTGGCAGGAGATTAATGGCTGGTGTTGTGCAAAGTCTGGAGGACGTTGCTTAGCACATGAGAAGGCCTCAGACTGAGGTGAGCCAGGGGAAGGGGGCAATAGGCCAGGACCTGTTGGTGATGGTGAAGGGCCCAACAGAAGGGGGCCTGATGGTAAAGGAGTGACCTTTGAAGGCAAAGGCCTGGTTAATAAACATGCATCTATGCCTCCAAAGATCTTCTCCAATGCCTCAGGGCCCAGGATGGCCAAAACTTTCTCTTCCTTTGTAGTCAGAGGACGAACTGAATTTATATGTCCACCAGTCTTGTTAGTGTGACAGGATGGCTGTTGCCCTCCTCCATGGTGACAAATTAGGGCGGCAATTTATTAGCGGCATCCTCTAGCGTATAA
This sequence comes from Ambastaia sidthimunki, assembly GCA_036877625.1. NCBI lineage: Eukaryota > Metazoa > Chordata > Actinopteri > Cypriniformes > Botiidae > Ambastaia > Ambastaia sidthimunki. Next base: position 1,584 of record JAZGTK010003475.1, read on the forward strand.
AGGAGGTGTGGTTTGGCTATCTGGCATGTGTCACAGACAGTGGACGATACGTCATTGACGCGCTGCTGTTATTGCACTCTCTGGTTAGGGGCACATGCTTGAAGCGAGCGCAGGGTTATAGCGGCTTGTTCTGGTTTTGTTCTTGCCATTAGGAACGCTTCGCTTATTCTCGTGAATGAAGGGCATACATCAGGAAAAGAGTGGCCTTTGTTCCTAGTCGCGAGGTTTCTCATCGTCTGATTTTTGTTCCCATTTAAATTGGGGAGCGGCCGCGTTGCTGTTCTGTTTCCAGCTAGGGTCTATGCTTGAATCGCTGGATTATCCCCAGTCCAAATCCTCTATTTTTGTTTTTTTTGTCCATTGTTTGGTTTTTGTGTTTGTTTGTGTTATTGCTTTTTGTATTTATTTTTATTGTTTGTATTTGTTTTTGTTGGCTAGTGAGTATTTGTGTAAGTGAATTGATATGTTAAATTAATTGACCAGTGTCGAGCAGGACGTATGACTTGTTTAAAACTGTATATTCTCATGTTTCACTGTGCTAGTCTGTTGTGAGAGTGTGGCAAGCATTTCCACTCTCGCTGGTTCCTCTCTTTTTTTTATTTTTCTTTTTTTTGTTGAATTATTGTCATTGTGCTCTGGATTGGGGTTGAGTTTAATTGTAAAACCTGTTCTCCTTGTTAATGAACTCTTTCTTGTCTTGGCAGGATCTGGGCACCAAGGGCAGGGGATTTCGAGTGGTGGTGGTGGTTTTATCACGTGTGCTGTGATCATCACTAATAACAGACAGCGTGTGTGTGTGCGCATGCACTGTGGTGTGTAGTACTATCGGTGACAGTGGATATTTACTCTGCCTTTGTTGGTAAGCCCAGTTCCGTGCCATAGCTCTAAGTGTGGACTGTAGAACAACCCTGTGACTCCAAGTTGTTTTAATGCAGAATAAAATTATTTTCTTAACCAAGCCCTATGTCTCTGGCCCCTTGTGTGACTTGGACCTGTGCATGCCTACGGGCATGTAATTAAATCTTTGGGTGAAACTCCCATCGTGGCGTAGTCGAGTAACCATAATACATTGAGGACACGCTTTTATTGTGTGCCCCCCCCACTTCCCTTTGCCACATTAGCTTCCCTTTTACGTGCTGCAGCCCTCCGTTTGGTTACGCTCGCATAGTCCCTCCACTTATTTCTCACTTCTTCTGAGCTTCACTCGTAACCACAGCCAGCAGCATTTATTTTTTTGGGTGATTTCTGCCCACATTTGTAATGCTGTTTTTCAGCTTGGTGAATAGCTGTATTTTGCTATTTCCCACCTCCTCCAAAAGAACTTCAATTTCTTTGTTTGCGAACTGTGGTTTCCGTGGCAAAACACATGGCTAAATGGCAAGGGGATTAAATAGGAAATAATCTTGTGCAAAATAAGCAGCAGGTGTGTACAACAGTAATCACAATCTTTTCAAAACCACAGATTTATTTATTTTAATTGTGCTCACGTAGCAATATTCAGTAGGAAATAAAAATTTATTTATATGAAATTGTGAGAGAAAAGAGCATTTTAACTTGTGTGTGTTTGTTTTTTAATGCGGGAAGAATAAATGTTTTTATGTCTTTACTCACTCTTCATATCGCTCTTACGTCACGTAGTGTTACCACAAAAGCATATTGAATATGAAAAGATTTGCAGTAGGTGGCGGTATGTGCTCATGGCAATCCACCATTAGATCAAAGAAGAAGATGAACGTCACAATGACAGAGACAAGCTACGTGGTTCAAACGATGGATCTGGAACACAGGTACAATGTTTTCGGGAAACAGTTGTGAGTAGTTAGTGTCTCCAACGTTGCATCGTACTAAGGTGATTAAGCAGCGAGTTATGTCGTTGTTATGGAAATGCACCAGGCTTGTTTGGCCTTCCATAATGCGAGGCCCGGCACCCGACTCACCAACTGCTGGTCTTGAACAAAAGAAATGATCTTTTTATGGTCGGTTAAAACAGCAACCTCCTGTCCATCCAGCTTGTATTTTTTAAAAAACATCTGAATAAAAACATTTTTTTGGTAAATTGTTAAGTTCACGGGTAAAATAGGTACGTAGGTATGACCCCATCCAAAACCTCACTAACGCACAGTAAACCTGCTTCCTAAATACAAGTGGGGATATGGTAGTCCTTTCCCTCCATTTTCCTTCCTTTTTTCACCACCTCTCTCCGCACTCTCTCCCATTTGGACCACTAGAAAAAGGTAAAAACAGCCTGTTCCACACCTAAAAGAAAAGATCTTGGGGGGCTGAAAACAAAACATACCAATAAAAGCAAAGGTAAAATTACAGATTTGTAGATTAAAATCTTGCCCTCCAAAGTCCTTAGTCCCCAGTTAAACACTTTCTAACTTTCCCTAAAATTTACCCCCCCTCAAAAAAAGTCTGTCTCTTATAGTCATATCTAGTCCTGCAGTGTCTATGACCCTGTAAGGATGATTTCACTACAGTCGTTTAAGCTGCAGAATGCTAAAATGGCTAGAAAAAAAATTATTAGCAAGATGGTATAAAACTGTATTTTCTGTCAATTTCCACCCTTTTGTTACTTTTACCAATGGCGTAAATAAGCGCAGTTCCGATAGCTTAATGTGGGGGTCTACCTCGTGGTCTGGGTGCTGGTCGATTGGGATGATTCTATGGAACTCTTCGATCAGGGTTGGGTCAAGAATATCTGTGGCTGGAATCCAGGATTGTTCCTCAGGGCCATAGCCCTACCAATCGACCAGATACTGCAGTCTACCACCCCGACGCCTAGAGTTCAGAATAGCGCTGACTCTGTACGCCTCCTCGCCGTCTACGATGATGGGAGGAGGCCCCTGGGTGCCGGTCTCGTCCTGGTCCTTCCCTCCTCGTGGTTCACCAGTGGGCTTTAACAGGGAAACATGGAAAGTGGGTGAGATCAGTATTCAGCTGGTAACTGTAAGGAAACAGGAGTGATTTGTCTGAGGATTTTAAATGGGCCCACGTACCTGGGACTCAACTTTTGCTGGGTAACCTCAGTCTAAGGTCACGGGTGGATAACCATACCGACTGGCCCGGGGCGTACTGGGGGTTTTGAGAGCGGTGACAGTTCGCTTGTTCCGTTGTTCTCCGCACTGCCCTCTGGAGATGGACATGAGCCATATTCCAGGTGTCTTCGCTACGTTGCATCCAGTCATTTATTGCAGGAAGTTCTGATGGCTCACTGGACCATGGGAAGAGAGGTGGTTGAAAACCTAGGACACACGGGAAAGGGGTTAGATTGGTTGCAGGTTTTCTGATGGAGTTCTGGGCGTATTCAGCCCACATAAGGAATCGACTCCAATCCGCCTGGTTAGAATGGCAGTAGGTTCTGAGGAAGCGTGCTAATTCCTGATTGAGTCTTTCAACTTGGCCATTAGACTGAGGGTGATACCCGGAGGTAAGACTGACGTTTATGTTCAGCATCTTGCAGAATGCAGCCCAGACCTTGGAGGTGAACTGAGGTCCCCTGTCAGACACGATGTCTTCGGGTAAGCCATAGTATCTAAATACGACATTGCAAAGAATTTCAGCGGTTTCTAGGGCAGTGGGGAGTTTAGGTAGGGGAATCAGACAACAAGCTTTGGAGAATCGATCTATAACTGTGAGGATAGTGGTGTTACCTTGGGACTCAGGGAGATCTGTGATAAAATCAATGGCGATGTGTGACCAGGGGCGTTGAGGTATGGCTAAGGGCTGTAACAGACCAGCAGGTGAGTGACGAGGAACTTTGGCCATATTACAGTCTTTACAATTCTTAACAAAATTAATAACGTCTGCCTGTAAGTTGGGCCACCAGAACTTATTTTTAACTAATTCTGTGGTTGCGGTGATACCTGGGTGACCGGAACTGGGACTGTTATGGGACTGGGACTGTTATGTTACCAGAGTGAGGACTCGTGAACGCAAGGCCAAGGGAACGTAGGTAGAGTTCTGAGGGCATGTAGGTGGAGCTGGTTCGTGTGTCTGGGCTTCTTGTATTTCTGTCATGATGTCCCATCTGATTGGAGCGATGTTGGGAGAATGGGTTCTTGGGAAGAAGGAACAAGGTGAGTATCATATAGACAAGATAGTGCATCTGCCTTAGTGTTCTGAGTACCTGGACAATATTTTACCTTAAACTGGAAACGTGTGAAGAAGAGAGCCCAGCGAGCCTGACGGTGGTTTAATCGTTTGGCAGATTGCAGGCATTCTAGGTTTCGGTGGTCAGTGAGCACAGTGAACTGATGTTTTGCCCCCTCCAGCCAGTGTCGCCACTCTTCAAAAGCTGCTTTCATAGCGAGCAATTCTCTATTCCCCACGTCATAGTTTTGCTCTGTGGGACTTAATTTATGTGAGAAAAAGGCACAGGAATATATTTTTGGAGGCTCACCGTGACGTTGAGAGAGGACAGCTCCAATGCCTGTGTTAGATGCGTCAACCTCTACGATGAACTCCTTCTCAGGATCTGGGTGGTGCAATATGGGAGCTGTGGTAAATCGTTGTTTTAGATCTTGGAAAGCTTTAATTGCCTCTGGACTCCAGGTGAGACACTTGACTCCCTTTTTAACCATAGAAGTTAGGGGTGCAACAAACAGAGCTGAAGTGGCGTATGAATCGTCTATAGAAATTTGCAAAGCCCAGGAAACGCTGCAATTCCTTTAAGGTTTGTGGTTGTGGCCAATCTATTACTGCTATTACCTTTTTGTCATCCATAGCGATTCCGTCAGCACTGATGATGTAACCCAGGAACGAGATGCATGTCTGATGTATGCTGGATTAATCTCTGGAGAACTGCTCTTACATGGTTGACATGTTCCTGTAACGTATTGGAGTAGATTAGTATATCATCGATGTAGATTATGACCCACTGGTTTATTATGTCTCGAAAAGCATCATTGACATAAGCTTAAAAACATGCGGGACTATTGGCTAAACCAAAGGGCATGACAAGATACTCGTAGTGACCTGTGGTGGTGGAGAATGCAGTCCACTCATCACCTTCTCTGATTCGAATGAGGTTATAGGCAGTTCTGAGATCAAGCTTGGTAAAAAGCTTGGCTGAGCGAAGTTGTTCCAGAGCGGCAGGCACTAGTGGCAAGGGGTAACGATATTTAATAGTTATGTCATTAAGACCTCTGTAATCAATACATGGACGCAGTCCACCGTCCTTCTTTTTAACGAAAAGTCACCAGCCTGCCAAAGCTGGTGACTTAGACGGCCTTATAAAGCCTTTCTGGAGTTCCTCTTGAATATACTCCTTCATGGCTTCAGACTCAGGTTGGGACAAGGGAAATATACGACCTTTGGGAGGTGTGGATCCAGGCATGAGATCAATGGCTAGATCACCAGCCTGATGAGGTGGGAGTTTAGTGGCTTTAACCTTACTAAATGCTTCGTGCAGGTCAGCATATTCAGAAGGTAAGTTAAGTTCATTGGGAGGTTCAATTAAGGGATCAGGTTTTGCTGGGGTTTCAAGTTCCTGGCGGAGCCCACGGATACATCGCTCTTGGCATTCGGGGGAACAGTGGGTGATGTGTAGATCTAACCATGGGTAACCCAGAATTATGGAGTTTTTGGGTAAGTCAAACACAAACAGACGTATATTCTCTTCGTGCAGGCCCCTACTCGTAGCCTCAGGTCTGTAGTCGTCTGTGAAACTTCTGAGCCTAGGGGTCTTCGATCCGCGGCCTTCACTGCCACAGAAGAACAGGAAACTAGAGGTATTTGGTGGTTTAGAGCAAATGTTGCATCTAGGAAATTAGCTGCTGCACCGGAGTCTATAAGGGCATTGGTGGTTATTGTTTTTCCATTACAGACTATTTGAATGGGAACTTCAAGACTGGTAGGTGATACAGCAGTTTTACTCACTGGGGAAGTCTTCTGTAACGAAGAGTCCAGAGACTGCGGATCCATATGCAAACACTTTATTATTGTAGTCAAAAACAGGCAAGGGTCAACACCAGTAAACAACAATGTAAAAGGTAATCCAAACTCGTAGTCAATAAACAGGCAGATAATCAGGGCAGGCAGCAAACAAACAGAATCCAACAAACAGTCCAGGTAATACACAGAGATGATACACAGGGAAAAACGCTCAGAATTGTTCACCAAGGCAAAACAAGACTTCGCAATGATCTGGAGTTCTCAGAGAGTATTTATATAGTCCTTGATGATGTACTAGACAAACGGCAGACCCCCACATACAATACAAATAGCTCAGCCAATAGCCTTTGATCGCTATCAGAAATGCAAAGGGTCCCCTTAGATAAGGACAAGGGGTTGTAACGGCAAAAAATTTAATTTAATATTTAACCCTACACCTGGATATGGTGCAGTTGTAGGTGTAGAGTTCTGGGGAACTGGGTTGTTGTCATCTGTATGGAAAACACACACAATACAGAGAAAAAAATACAGAATCAAATTACCCTTTTGTGTCAGATATACAGTATATTTGTTGCAGTAAATGTCATTGAGATAAAGTATTATGGTCAATAAAACAATTAACAGTGCAAAATCGGAAGCAAAATATTAATGTTTCGATACAACACAAGTGAAGGTCTTAAGACGCTTAATTATTTAATCATAATCATCTTAAACCTCCTTATCAGACCATGTGTCTAACCTAATCTCAATCTCTAATAGAGTAAATCCTTGATGTTTTTATATGTTTATACATGTTAAAATTAATCCCTTCTTTACGCTGGAGTCATCATAAATAACCTTAACCAAAAATCTGATCCCTTGCAGAAATTCAACAAATTTGATAATCTATTGTGTCAAGAGACCCATCTGTGGTCAATCTAAAAAATCCATGGCAACTCGCCATTTGGTGGTACTTCAAAACTAAAAAACAAATTAAAAAAATGTCTCTAACTACGCAAATGTTTGCAGTGTCATTGTACAATGCAGTTGTACAAGGCACATTCATGGTCTGTTAGCCCATTGGCATATCTTGAAAAACATGGCCGCCATCAGCCAATAAAGTTTGAACACATATTAGGCAAAGTTAACAAGGCTAATCGGAACAAAGCAGAAATGTACAGTTATGGCCAGAATTTCTTCTTGCACTGATAATAAGAAGGTTATCATAAGTTTCCATAGGTGATAACACTAGCAACATTTCATTAAAAAGTAACAATTTACAATGCAAGTTAAACTGTTGAGATCTATGTAAAGGATAATATATCGTTGATAGGTCATTATAGTGAATTTAAACTTGACGAATACGGGGGCCCAACACAAAGTGAAGGGGCCCCGCATCATTCTCTTGGGTTAAGCTTTTCACAGTTAAGCCCACTACAGGTCTATGACTGGTGTCACATTAGGACTGGTTAATTTCATGATTATCTGCACTTCATACATCATTAGATCAACAGAACAAGGGGAAGCCTGGACGTGAGAGAATGTTGTTGTCATTATATATTTAGCTTTTATTCCTCCTTACTAGATTTCTAACTATGAAATAATAATTAACAACAACACTGGATTGTTACTGTGTTATGTTGTTTCATGTGCAATTTTGAATCTTTTGCAAGAAATGGCTATGCTGCTGAAAACAGAAAACGGGCGTATTGTATATATGGATCATCTTTTCAAATATGTAACAATTTCTTTTTTTAAATGTTATTAGTCTTCAATTTCATGGATTTCAATTTCTAAATCATAGTTTAAGGATGGTGTCACTTGGTGGCCAAACTGCAAAAATAATGAAGGCATAAACAGAGCTATTCAAAAATGTGAAGAGCCAGAGGCAGACTGGGAAAAGTCTTGTCTCAAGAACCGGTAAAGAACCTCTTTAGAAACAAAATTCAACTTATCTATGTTATGATATGCCAACTCTGTAAATAAACACATTTTTATGTTGGCTTGAAAAAGAATATTGTAAGGCATGAGCAACATATTGCTATTCTATTTAAGTTTATAATTATTATTATTATTATTGGTGATGGTGCTTGCAAAGCAAAGTTTTACTATTACACTCTTGCATACTTCTTTTTCTGTACAAAACGTCGGTACGTAAACTCGTCCTGCACGGTTTGTCATAGACTCATAAATGAAGGTCAAATCAACCAGCTTATTGAGGAGAGACATGCTATGACTTTTATTAGAGATCGTTGTACAATGTTTTTAGGACGTATGAAAAATTCCATAGACGTAACATTGGGCTGAAATTTCTGTCGATTGAAAGATCTAGGAGTTATTTGCGAAAAATTCAAAAGGTAGGAAATTTTTTTTGATGGAAAGAAAATGGAGATATACTTTGTCTTGATTCAAGAATTTTATGATTAGTAACATTTTTTGGATTGCGGTAGTGACCCCTATTGACAAGCGGGTGCTTCACGCTTGAACCCCTAACAATTACAGTAGGGTTTCAGCAATAATAAAAATAATAACAATCCTGACAATTACAACAGTGTTGTAAGGAGAGTTACAATTAAGACCCGCAGACCAGTTGAAGAATAATTGATGAATCAAGAAAAGGAGTCAGAGGTGATTTTGGAGAGATTTGCTGAAGAAATATTGTAGTTTTGCCAGCAGAAGTCAGCTTCACCATTCACAAGGAGTTTCTGGGCCAACCTGCTGTTACATTCATTTCAATAACAGATACTGCCAATCTACATCATGACAATATGTTGACAAATGTTCATTTACTGATTTGCTGGATGTTGTCATTAGTAATCTCTGTACTACAAAACACGGTCCAAAAACATTTCAAATATTAGCAACCTTGGGACATGTAATCCTTCAAGTCCAGAAGCAGCTTGAACGTATCATAGGTCACCATTTCATCTTTTGAATTTTTGGAAACTAACCTAGGAACACTACTAGTAACACTCAATGAATCTAGGATTTCACTAGGAACAATCACAAAAAGCTAAATACTGATTGGGTCTTAATTGTATTTGAATGGGCAGTTGTGGTCTACTGGTTAGTGAGTCGGGCTTGTAATCAGTAGGTTGCTGGTTCAATTACATTTACAACTGAAGTACTCTTGAGCAAGACACCTAACCCCCGATTGCTCCCCGGGTGCTGCAGTGATAGCTGCCCACTGCTCCAGTGTGTGTGTCTTCATGACTTGCAGTGTGTGTTCACTCCTCACCAGTGATGGGTAAATGCAGAGGTCACATTTTGGTTATGGGCAACCATATCTGACAAAAACATGTCACTTTCAATCAATATTATTATTAGAAGATACATGCTGATTAATTATTAATATGTAAAAATGATATGATTAAAACAAGGTGGAACTAAGAAAACCACCACTTCAGTCCCCTATTTTTGACCCTTCATGTGCCATGATACATGATACAAAGCATTGGTTCAGTACAAGCTGAAAAAGGTCAAATAAACCTTTTTTATTAAATTTCCAAAGCCTGTCTACACCCTGATGCACCCAGTAATGTCTATTGTTCTCTCTCATCATCCGTATCTGTGGCAAAAAATTTCTTTAGTCAGTGTAATGTCTGTTATCTCTGTGTTTTGGCTGCCCTCCTGGCAACTGCATCTGCAACTGCATCTGCAGCTTGGTGTTCCTTGGATTCTGATCATTTGTCCTTTGAGTGCCATGTACTTAAATAACATCTCCCTCTTCTGAGAGAGCAGGTGCCTCCATAAGTTCTATGACCTGCTGTTGGTGAGAAATAGTAGGGCCAGCAGTTAAAAATCCCCTGCGTTTCCACACATGGCTCAAGCTTTGCCCAACACCATATGCATATCTGGTCTCTGTCTACATGTTGACCTCTTTTGCAGACTGCAGGGCACATGTCAGTTTAGCAACTTGGTCTTGCCACCTAAAGAGAACCAATAATGTTTCATATTGTTCATTAACAACAGCCCAGCCAGTGTACCAGTTTTCTTTTTCATGAAAACTGGACTGGTCAGCAAACGTTTAATGGCATTAGGTGGTCGTTTAGTGTCCAGAGGGCTCTTGGTAATCTAATCTTGGTAACCTAACCCTAACCCTGTCCAGAGGGCTCTTGGTGTCATGTTCAATCAGCTCAGCACAACTGTGTGGTTCTCCCTCATCTGGAAGCATAAAGGCAGGTTGTATTTCCCATTTTTTACTTAATAGGGGCTTCCCATTTAGCTCATCTCTGGTGGAAAATAGACCATACACACTTGTCAACACTTTAAAAATGTGATGTGTAGTATGGACTGTGACCTTTTGGTGAGCAACCACTTTCTCTGTATTTTTCACTGCCCACTCTGTCACAGATTAGCAAACATGGTTACTGTCTGGCCATGGAGACAGGAACTGGGGGTGAATAGTACCCTATTATCTTATAGGATGTCCTCCACTGGGGCCGCTGACCAAGCGTTGCTGAATAGAATCTGTTACTCACCCAAGTCCATAAGTAAAAAGACTTGTTGGCATCAGCGTGTCTTAAAGCTGGAGTGGAGGCAAGGGTCTATTTGATACTTTTAATCTCTCTTCATCCCTCAGTCCATTTGACTATTTTTAACCCTTCCTCCCTTTAGGGCCTCTGTAAGTGGTTTAGACAGTTCAGTGTATCCAAAAACATACTGGTGACAGTAATTCAAAAGTCCTATTACTTGCCTTATACCAGTAATGGTGTTCAGCATTTACCTTAAAACCTTTATTTTAAAAGGGACACAGAACGGTCTGTACTGCAGTGAAATGTTTGTACTTTGTTGGACTAGCAATCAAAAGATCGTCCAAATACTGCAGAGAACAGACCCCTCTAATTTATTCGCTTTATGAACTGGATCAATAAATGAGGCAAAGGTCTGATGGAACAGCATGGGAGACAAAGAACACCCCTGTGGAAAACGACTCCAGGTCAATTGCTGCCCCCCACAGGTGAACGCAAACTTTGCTTCAGTAAAGCAGGATGAGCATGGAAGTACATGTAGGTTCCTCTAGCTTATGCGCAGAGCATTTTCATTTATTCATTTGGCAGACACTTTTACCCAAAAGTGACTTACAGTAAATTCAAGGTGTAATTTTTTTTAGTATTTGCGTTCCCTGGGATCGAACCCACAACCTTTGCGCTGCTAACGCAATGCTCTACCAGTTGAGCTACAGGAACAATCTCAACAGCAACACGCAGGCCATGGATTCAGTTCCCAGCAGGTGTACTGACTGTGTAACTTGAATGTACTGTAAGTCATGTCTGACAAATGCATATTTGTAATGTAAACTATAATACCCCATCTATGTAACTTGTTTACAACTCATTTTTACATCTCATTAGGGTCAGAATTATCACAGGAACTGGAGTCAGATGACCTGTTTTAATGAGCTCTTTCAGAAGGGTGCTCTCCCTTTTTGTCTCTTTTGTTCCTTTCACTTAGTTCAACTTAGTGCGGGACCTGAGGTCAGTTATTGCAGCCAGTAAGAAGTCGTAAGGCCAGCACATCCAGGGCTGTGTGTAAAAAACCTAAAAATAAGTCCTCTTTCTCAGCACCCTAAGGTTTTATCACCTTCCGTTGCTACCTGCATGGGGGTAGCCATTTCCAGCTAAATTTTAATGTTTGGTGGCTTCCTGTCACACCCTGGGACATTGAACATCTAATGCCCCAGTAAGACATTACTATACACATCCCACATTCCACTCACAGTGCTGAAAGAGTTAATTTATAAATGATTTATATATACAGTTTAGATCCGTGATCTGCTGGAACACGTTGACTGTAAATGTTAGAAAGGACAGACATGCAGATTTGATTTGAAATGATGGGCAGAGGACAGCACACGTGATGGGATAAGATGTGTTGCTTTCTTAATCTTACAATAATCTAGGCACAATTGTTCTCATGTGACTACATATTTAGGAAAAAGTGCATCATATACCGCTGAGAAATGAACACTGCAAACTTTTATGCTTGTCAAAGAAATTCTACATTGCAGGTAAAACACATTTTATGCCAAAGCAAACTTTAATTCATGTCTAAAAACATTTATCATATGGTAAAAAATTCGCACAGAATAAAGCACAGATATGGATGTTTTACACAAAGCAAAAGAGAAACTGAAACAATCTCAGATAAAAAAGGACAGAGTAAATGCTGATGGTGTTCTGGGGGATTGTATTATTATTACTGGTGGGTAAAACATTTGATCACAAAAAGAACAAAATGTGATTTATGCAGTTACAGCTCAGAGGTGGTTTGACTTTGTTTTGTTAAGGTTTGGCACAGAAGTTAAAGGAGCTTATCACTGCAAAACATAAATGCTGAAAAGCACTTCACACAGCAACACTAGATCGCTTACCTCTGGCAAACATGACCTGATATGGGACATACTGTGCAGCCTACATCATTATTTATTTATACATACATACATATTCAAACAAGAATTTGCTCATCTGCACATCATAAATAGTTACTTTTTGCCAATTTAAGACGTCTTCTGGGGGCCACTGTGTGTAGAGCCATGTAAAACTTATTCCACCTGTTTGCTTCCTTCTGATTTCTGGTCCAGCCGGCTTTTACTGCTTTTTACCATATAAATAAAGTATGTGAGGGTTTCCTTTTCATTCACTGGAATATTCCGGAAGTGACGGCTCACAGTCTGCAGGAGAAGAAATACAGACTAAGAATAATACAAAACACGCCAATTTAGCATCATGACAAGTTTTGAATGGACAAGCACCATTTACATTGTCTTTAAAAAACTACAAATCTGTCTCTCTCACTTTGCCATTTGCACTATTAACTATTAATTAAGTATTTGCACTACTGTCATTCATAAACAGAACTGTGTATTGGTCGGTGCTGCACTGGGACCCACTACGTCATTGTCTGTCCCAGTGGTCCTTGTACTGTCTTGTGCTGTCTGTTTGCACTTGTGCACTTTATATATATATAAATTATGTAAAATTTGTCAATTCTGGTTCTGTATTGTTCTGTGAATATTTGGATATTTTGGTCTATAATTATAAGAGTGGTCTCATCAGATTCCTTGAGGCATGCTGAGTCAAACATTATCTGATGTTCCATAGTCGGCCATTTTTAATTTTGTCGTAATATACAGTATTTAACAAACGCAATTGCGTATGGTTATGAAACTTTATATGGTTCATAATTACCATATTCTAAGATGACCTGCCAATATTTTAATCAAAAGATAACACAATTTACAAAAATGCTTATAACATGTGATTGCAATAACATATTATGCTACTATTCTGCAATTATTCTTTCTTTAGATTGTTTGGCTCATGCGGAGTATTATAATACCAATATTGTCAGTCAATGCTACTTCCTCTCGGCCATTTTGAGTTATATTGAAAACCTATTTTTTCATAGCCATTTTCATTCTGGAATAAAGGTTCTATTGATTCTGTTCTTTTCAAAGAAGTAGTCGGCAAAGAATCGTCATGAATCAAAATAAAAAAGAACTATTAAATTATTAATCTGTCAACAACCGTACCCATTTTGTTGCAGTTCATGAGCACTGCATGTTAAAGATGTTTAAAAGTTCTCTGAGAAACTTGTTAGAAATCTGTGCTGCCTATTTACATGTCTGCAGGTGCTAAAACTTCAATTTACAGCTTAGGGCGTAAGATTAGTTGCCTTTATTTGTTCAAAATTTATACTGATTTGCTGATAAGAGTTTGCAAACATGCTGCATTAGGTCTTATGGGATCTTCTGTCGAAACATATTAATGCATAAAGGTGACCCTTCTTAAAAAATGTGACCTTTCATGTATTTATTAAAATATTGCAGTACACCTGTGTGAAATAATGATTGCCCTCTATGTTCCTTCTATGAAGTCATCTAAGCACTATTCAGAAAAACATCCCCAAACTATCACACAACCTACAAGCTTTTATGTTAGTATGAAGCGCCTATGAAATGCACCACCAAAACATCCATAAAACTTTGGTACTCTCTCAAACCCAAACTGCTTGCACGGGTTCTCATGAATGAGGAGACCCATTACTGCACAGTTCCATTTCTTTTGCTGTTTTTGACTGCCCCTTTAAAGTGTTGCCACCTTGTGGACCCAGTAATTAGTGGCTATAATTTCAAGTGTAGACTACAGAGGTTAACCACACAAACTCTACTGATGACGGAATTTGTGTCACAGGCACTATATGTAACATTACCCTATGTGTTAAACTCAAAGTATACTTTAGTCTTTAGCCAAGGCAAGAGAGGCTTGAAGATATTGCTCTGGGGTGCTTCCTTAAAGGAATTGTTTACCTTGATGCACTTTTTGGAGCGTCAAATTCTCAGGCACAATTCAATGCCATTACAAAGCTGGGAAGAGCCAGAACATTATTTATATAACTCTGACCTTGCAAAGGTCTACAGAAACTTTAGCACCAACTCTTTTTACATAGACCTGCTTGTCATTTTTGTAGTAGTTCTCAAGACCTTATTCATCTGGTTAAGGTGTTTGATTTGGGTTGAAGATGAAACCTTCAAAGACAGTGGCCTTCTAGGAGCATGACTAGGCACCCCTGAATAAGTATAATAAGCAGGTCAATAGCATACCTCTGCTAGCTGGGCTTTGTTCAATCCAGGTCTTGTTGGGATTTTGTAGTGCCTCTTGTAACGTCTCAGTGTGTTCACCTGCAGCTGGAACAGATCCACCTGACAGACAAAATCAATGCACGACTATACAACATAAAAACCACAGCAGTACTGACTCACATTATTACCGGAGGAATTAAATCTGCCAATAAACACAACATTTTAAAACTAGGATAGACAATGTTTTGCATAAACATTTTTGCAATACTGATTGACAGTCTCTTTACATGGTGATAGCAATCAATAAATATTAAACAAAAAATGAATGAAGCACTTTATGTACCTCAGGAACTTCAACGTCATGATCAGGCGATTCGCCTCCATCATCGCTGGTCTTCCTCTTGCGTTTGTTACGGACACTCTGAATGAAGTTCTTGTGGAAGTCACAGATATACAAATGACGGACCTATGTGAAAAGAACATCTTTAATATGTAACCAAAATCAAGAAGCACCAAAATCAGAGATAATATATAAAATGATGCTTCTGGCTTTAAGAGTGTATTTTTAACTAGTAAAATTTACGCCAACTTGATGTTGGCTTGAGAAAGCCTATTCCAAAAACCTTAAAATAGTTTAAACATGTTTTAGCAGGATTTAATGTTTCAGCATGATGTTGGAATGATTTAACATGATGCTAACATGATTACTGTTGTTTGATTCAAACTTGCAAAGCAAGTTGCAAAGTTTTCTGTCCTTACCATAGACAGCAACCCTAATACCATTTTCAAGGCCCAGTAAGGTAGGAAAGAATAGGGTTGGGTGTATCATCAATGTATCATTGAATTCTATCAATTTCCAATTTTGATTCTGCATATCGATTTTAATTCCTGTTCCAATTATTCCAATTGATTCCCATTTTAGTTAAAGAAAAACAACATATGTAAATCTTAAGTTTAATACACTTGTGGGCTGCACCCTAATAAAGTAAAAACAAAGTGCAGAAGATTTATTTGTGAGAGTGAAAATGTAAGAGTCTAGGGTTAGCAGATTTATTTAGACACCTTTTCAGAAAGTCTCCAGCATTGTATAAAACCTTTTCACCTGGGGTTAAGTAACCCATAAAGAACAGCACTCTCGGTGCATTAATTTAATTTTATACGGTAAACCGAGGGCAAATTGTTTGACATTAGTCGTGACACCTGTCTTTTCAAAGTAATTACACTTCAGATTTTGCAAAATGTAGCCCTACTTTGTGCTTGTTGTGGTTCATTGCGTAAAATGATGCAAAGATAAACGCGGGTGGTCCTGAAGTCCTTACAGATGATGCGTTTTAAAAACAAAAATGCAAGCACAGAAATCGACCAGAGAAATCAAAATTTTAATTTTATAAGTATCCAATTTCTAACCTTACAGATCCGATTCTAGAATTGGAACCCTAGAAAAGACAATGTAAAAATAGCCCATGTGACTACAGTGGTTCCTTAATTTCATGAAGTGGCAAGAATACTTTTACTTTGGATAAAAAAAAAAAAAAACTTCATTCAGCAATTTCTTCTCTTGTGTGTTAGTCTCTGACGCCCTTCCTCTAGAACACTATGGCGTAAACGCCTGGTGCTGACAGGAACTCGCATTCTAACATAATGAAAATTGGAAGCAATCCTTCATTGACATCTTCAGACATGTTTACCAAGATCCAAGCAGTCTTTTTCTGCTTAGAACTTAAAACGCATCAAAACTAATGGCCTTCGTCAGAACCACGTACCACGATCACTATAGCGCCCGGGGAGCAATCGGGGGTTAGGTGTCTTGCTCAAGGGCACTTCAGTTGTTACCTGCCGGCACTGGAATCGAACCAGCAACCTACTGATTACAAGCCTGACTCACTAACCAGTAGAGCACAACTGCCCCATCATAGTTTCGCATTAGAATGTCATGAGGAACTAACTTACTAACTGGAACTACTGCAGAGTTTTGTTCTCTGCCACCGTACTTGTGTGTGTAGACGAGGTAAAAGGAAAAAGCAGGCAGTGGACCAAAGCACTGTGAAGAAGGGAGGGGGGACTGTTTCTAAATGTACAGCACATTTTTGCCCTGTGTTTGTATTGTTTTATTACTTACACAGTTATTTTAAGTATATATCATTAAATGCTGAGCTGTAAATTATAAATAATATAATGTTTTCTAAAACCAAGGTTACTTTAACCTTTGTTCAAAGCCAACATAATTATTATAGCAAGAAAACACTGTCACTGAGATCTGAACCAAGGTTGAAATATCAATATGAAATAAAAAGCTGTTGTATACCATACAACAAATTTAGACAAAACACACTACACAATGATCGGTCTTTGGAAATTTTTGAAATAATTCTTTGCTGATAGGTCTAATGCAGGGTCACGTAAATTACACCAACCCTAACACAGAAGCCCTTCCAACTATAGCATCTGTCCATTCTACTTATAACTGTAAGCATTTGAAATGCTTGAAGAGTGAGATGTTTTACATAGTAAAAAACACCTTCACCAACACAAAAAACTACAAGGTGTACTACAAAATTCATTTTAGGAACAGATGCAACAATTTCTTTAACTGAAATAAAAGTACTAAAGCCAGTGGATGAGGGTGGTTTTAGTCTAATGATGAACTGAGTGGCAGTCCCTCATAAAAATATGAACATTTGACATACTGTACTTGTATGAATGGTCTTAAATGGTCCCTTAAAGTTTGGTGCGTCTAGGATCAATTCTATAGCATTACTAAAATTATTACACATAAAACAGTGTGCTAGCACATGCGGTGCTTCGTCCCATATTATATAACAAGAATAAACAAAGACGACGAGGTGCCCACTAACCTTCAGCACTGGGCAACGTAAATGAAAACTAACAGATGCAATAAGGCCGCGAACTTTCGATACTTGTCCTCTATTTATACGCACTTTAAAACTGACCTGTGATTTCCATTTGTAAGCAGCCATTAGTTCAAGCTACTAAGAAAACAACGGTACATGGTTACACTTGCTTTCATTACATGTCAATGCGCACTTACGAATGAAATTATGACGTTGCCAACCTGCTGACCAATCAAAGACTTTGTTTAGACGGAAAGTAAGCGACCAGACTAGAACGCTACTCGTTTATTACGCGTGAACTGAGCGATGAGCTGCAGTTTGCCGTGTCGACTGCGCTGCTCGTCACAGGTTAGTCGCGTCAGGACGTGGCGTTAACTGAACGGGCTTGATTGCACTCAAGGCAAACGGGAGCTTGGTGAAATGTCATCATCGGGTGAACAGTGACTCTTACGCTCTTGTCGATGTCCAGCTTGAGTTTCTTCTGTGAGATGCTCTTCTGGATGCGCTTGCTGAAGGAGGCGTTTCCAGCCGAGCGGCCGCAGCGCTCCCCGTCCTCGATCAGACAGCAGCTCTGGCCAAAGAACGGCGGCGCGGGCGGCCCGTCGTGGCTGTCCTCTTCCGTGCTAAAGCCATTCATGACGGACGGATCCGGAGAAACCGATGCAGCGGAGCAAAGGAGGTCAACACGGCTTAAGGCCGTCCTCGGTGCGTTTAACGCAGCTCGCTGGGTGAAGCGTCCGCTACTGAGGCTCGATTCCTCGGACCTGAATTTCAGCGACACTTTAGCTGCAGTTTATTGAAAATCACGCAGAGATCCTGAATACGCGAATCTGACACGAACGCGCCCACGGGAAACGGCCGATCTGAGTCGCTTTAAACTATCGAGCAACAGTCGAGCTAATTCTCAACACAACGCACATACAATGAAACATGTCCTACACGACACCGGAAGTTGTATTGTGAAACACCATTGGCTGGTTACTGATAAAGGCAGGCCGCCGAGTCTTGTCTTGCATTTCGATTGGCTATCTCGCCTGTCAATCACTCTGCAATTCTGACTGCGCGCCAGTACAACTGATCTCATAAACGATTTCAGTAGTTGGATGTACTAAAATATGCGCGATGTTTTCAAGAAATATTTTTTTCCCGCAAACAGCCATTTACTAAAACAGCCATTCGTTAAATCTAATCTAGTCTCTTTGTGTGCGTTTATGCTGTTGGTAAGCGCACTTTTATGTGAACTTATTTGATTTATGTCATAATGGCATGTTGGTAATTGTCACTTCTATTTAAAACCGTGAAAAATTGTTTAACATTTAAATGAATTATATTTACACCTAATTTGGCAGACTTACAGTACATTCAAGGTATACATTTTTATCAGTTCCCTGGGAATAGAACCCACAACCTTTGTGCTGCTGCTAACATGCTCTACTTATTTGGGACACCAAATTATTAATACAACTGGAGAGAAAAATATAACACATAACAGTTTAATAGCACATTAATTAATTAAAATGCACAACATTTTACAAAAATGCTAACATTTAAAAAAAAAAACACACCTTCCAAGCCAAGAATTGCCTTCCCAACTCTGTGACAGTATCATAACAATTAATATATCATCTATACCTCAAAAGAAATAGAAACTCGTCAACCTCTTGTTTAACCCATGTGACAGACCAACCCAGCTCCAGTTTCAACCTGACACTCGTTCCATTTCCAGTTTAGTTAGCTGCTTATTCTCAACTCAGTTTAAGATTACAGTCATAACCTGGATCACCCAAAATCACTTTAAATGTGATAGGCTTCTTTATTAATTTTCCTATTATCTATTTACCCACCATCAGGTCAGTTAGAATCTACATTTCTGTTCCCCGCCTACTCACAGCAGTGTGATGTTAAAGCTGCAACTAGTAACATTACTCTTCTGTTGCTATCTCTGTTTGTAACATTACTTTAAGTTACGGGTTGCAGTTTTAACATGCCCTCCTGGTTGAGTCTGGTTTCTCCCAAGGTTTTTTCTCCATCTATACATCACTGGAGTTTTGGTTCGTTGGCACTGTCACTCTGTTGTTAAAACTGTCATACCTCCACACTGTCCAACATAATTGTATAAGTGAAAGTAGTATGGAACGATAACTAATACTTGAAATGTGACCTCTGCATTTAACCCATCACTGGTGATAGGAGTGAACACACACAACACACACACACACACACTAGCCAAAATTATAAGCACACTTTCTTCAAACCATAAAAAATGTGGTTTAGAAGGACTGTGCTTTCCTTTTATGCTAGAGTTTTGAAATACAAATGCTTTAAAAAAATCATAGCTTTAAAACTCAAAATGTTGCAACATGTTTTTAAATGTGTTTTTAATTATAATTAAATTATAATTAAAATTACTTGTTTTACAATTATAAAACAAGATCACCCTGATTATGTCCTTAAGGACAAAACACAGATTTAGGAGGACAAATGATATAAAAGGACTACATTTAAAATCATGACATTACAGTTCATTATAAAATACACAAGAATATGACAAAGACAGATGGTGTACTAGGATTATGAGATGTCTCTGTTTTTGTGTAGCCAGAATGAACTTTCAT